>JAPMOQ010045994.1:3748839-3820054 GCA_026543055.1 Argiope trifasciata
TGGGAAGTGGCCGCTAGGTGGCGAGCTGGAAAAGTTGTCCTGTTACATACATAATTAAGTTTAATTTATATCATATACGTATTTTAAAACTGCTGCTTTCTATTTAATTATATAATTTCTTAGTATATGTTAAATTATGTTATAAAGTTGAAAGATCTGAAATTTGTTAAAAATGTCAAGCAATGTTTTTATTCGGATATGTCACTTTTCTCTTATAAAGAATCTATTGTTTCCTAACTTATTCTTTGAAATATCGATTTTTTGGACAAGACAATTTCGACAATTGTCAGGTCGAAAATGAAATTTCAATCTACCGAGATCAAAGATACAGGGTTATTAATTCTTTCCTAGTGAAGTTCATAATATTTTGAATGCGATTACCATCTTTTTTTGTTGTTCTATTGAACAAAAACGTGGTAGTTGCTACCACAAAATTATCGTTATTTGCCAAATATTGGATTTGCTAGGGGATCAGATTAATATCTTCTTGTAATGACTTATTGAGTAAGAATCTAATTAGCGAAAAAATATTAGTTATAAATTTATTTTTTAATTTTTTAATTCTATTACATATTAAACGAACAAAATATATTCTCAGGTTATTTATTTTGACCTAAAATTACAAGGGTAAAAGTGAAAAACAGTGTGCCTCTTGCTGCGCACAGAATGTCAAGTCGCCAATAAAGATGGCGGACAGAATAAACTAACACTTCTATGAAACAGTCATGGCTGCCACTTTATGCATTAAAATAATGATCTTAACCAATTTTTATTTAATTTATTTTTTACCTTCGGGGTCACTATCTCTGCTTATATTAACAATTTTGAAGAAGTTTTTCAAACTGACCGTACCTGCCTTTTGCGTGAAGAGCAAAATTTAGAGCATGCAATGACTGACGGCATCTGACAAAGGCACCGGGCAGAATTTTTTAACTTTAAAAAACTTAACTTTGAACTTAACTACGACTTCGCTAGCGACGGGAGCTGGAATCTTGTAGCTAAGCTCGCATATTGAACATAAGGACTGTGTGGATAACAGGAACAGTTCATACAAACAAATATCCTTTCGTAACTTCATCAACTCCACTCAGCCTTCATCCATTCTGCAGATTCAAATTACATTCATCCGACATCCATTCATGCACAATTGCCTACATAATAAATTATCAAGGGAACGAACGTTACATCAGCAAAATAATTATGAGAAGTACGAAGAATTCCATTGCAGCTGTCTTTTAATGTGAGAATGCAGACGATTTCGTAAATTACGGTTTCAGACGATTTTTCAAAGCGCTTACAAACAATTGAAAATAAATATTTCCTATTCGTATTCACATTAATAATAGAATTGTATTTCCTATTAATTGTAAAAAAACTTTCAATTATAATAAAAAACAAAATTAAAATCCTTAATCGATATTTTTTTATTTAACATTTTTCTTAAAATAGTTGTAATTTATGTACAAATCAACTATTGTAAAAAATAGTCAACAAAACAGAATTAAGGTTGCTAGAATAACGCTACATTGGGTTGCCATATTGCCCAGAAACTTGGGGGGGGGAGGGGCACTTTGTGCTTCACTTCAACCATTACATGGCTGTCTATCCATTAAATCATTCATCTATTCAACAAACGTCTCTCCCCCCCCCATTTTTTAAGCATCCATCAGAAAAGTATACTATTGTTATTTTATCACATTACTAAAATTCTGAATTCTTTCATAAATATGATTATTTTTAATAATTAATAACCGTTTTAAATTGTAATTTTGGTAATTAATAATCAAAGGGAACTAATTTTTAAGAATTTGAGCTTCATAAATTGTTGATTCTACTATTAAATATAAGTGAGAATTTTGAATACACACACATTGGAAACAATATATTGAGGCTAACTACTGCCCATTGCTGAACAGTAATGGTGGACGCAATCAGTTTTACAAGTCCATAAAATAATTTTATTGCTCTTGGAAGTCCAAGTACAGTAATGGAGGTGTAATTGTAATGGTCACATCCCAAAGACAAGTTATTATTTCAATGGAAGGATCGTTGAAACATGATTATAATGCTTAGAATCTGTGTCAATCTTCGTGGTGGTAAGACATTGAGATACAATGGTCAGCCAAGTGTCAGTACGTTTTCGTTTCAATCTTCAACATCTTCATATGTTATGACGGTGAGCCACAAAAAAGCAATTATCAAATTTTTGATGTTTTATGTGTTCATTTATGTAATGATATTTTAAAACCTGATTCAAAATCTAATTAACTTCCAAATTTGTATCTTAATTTAGCGCATATTAACTTCATTCTAAAATGCTCTCTTATTTCCTGATCTAATTCCCACTGTTTAATTAATTAATTTTACATGCGCTCTGCAAAACTGCGGGTCTCAGCCTTTCGTCAAGGTCCGTGAAGGGATAAGAATCTTTAATTCTTACAACATTCTTTCAAAGATCCCCGTTCCTAAATCGACGTGTGTCAAAGAAATCCCTATCAAAATCTCATTATACAATTACTGAAGAAAAAATTTCGGTTTCTTTTGCTCGTATGCGGTGATGTAGCCTAATGTATTTCTTATCAAATTTCAAACAAATACTAAGTCAAATTCAAAAATGGAACCAAAAGAAAAAAATGATAAATCCGGCAGGAAGACTTTTCCCAAGAGTCACTCATACGCAAGGAACCAAACTCGGGATTTTTATTGTATAATATTGACCTCTTGTGACCCGTAATTCCCAACAATTTGGGAATTTGGAGATAAGAATTAGTATTGTAAAATCAATGATAAATTTCACAATAAGCAAAATATTAATTCAAAAATTTTTAATCTAAGCAAGATCACAACAAATTAGAGTCAAAACAAACAACGAATTAAAACAAAAAAAAAACAATTTTATCATAAACCCCCCCCAAAAAATTAATAAAATATAAAAGTAAAGCACATATCAGTTAAAAGTAAAAATTCCAAAACTTTGTGAAGAAAATAATCCATCAGTTCAGACTCAATACTTTAAACTAAAATTATTTTTCCCGCGTTCAAAGCTACATAAGCCAATAACAACAATGACCACGATGACTCGTCATTATAAGAAATAAAATGAACGATTTCAGAGTCATCTATGAATTTAAAAACCAAAACGAATGTTCAATTTATTTCATATGATAACAAGTCAGGGTGCTCGAACTTTATTGGTGTATGCAGCTTTAAAAGCGGAAAACAACGAATTTAGTTAAAAGTATTGGGTCTGAACTGATAGAATTATTTTCTTCACAACATTTTGGAATTTTTACGTTCAACTAGTATGTCTTTTTACATTGTATTGATGCTTTTTGGTATTATGATAAAATGTTTTTTGTTGATTGATTTGATTCAATTTTGCTGTGGTCTTCCTTAGATTTAAATTTTTGAAATAATATTTTGCTTCTTAGTATATAATTTAACGCCTACGATTTTATGACACCGATTTTCATCTCCAAAACCTCCATTTCGAGGGATTTTCGCGTCACGAGGAGTCGATATTTTCGACGAAAGTCTGACCCTCTCACAGAAAATAATGCTGGTTTGAATCATTTCCCGATTAAAGTCTTCAAGCCTTATCCATCATTTCTTTCTTTTTGGTTCCGTTTTTGCATTCAAATTAATAATTATTTCTAGTTTAGTTAAATTCATTTGTGTTTTAGATGTAGCAGCACTTTTAATTGAATTTCATCATCATCGTTTTTTTTATTGATAGTTTCATACTTCTTACCGCATATCCTTTGTACGTAAATTATGCTTTCCATCGTAAAATAAATAAAAATTTCAAAAGTTTCCCCTTCTCGACCACGCTTCTGCTAAATTATGTACATGTGTGTATGTGTATGCGTGTGTATATATGTATGTATGCATATATGTATGTATGTGTGCATGCATATGTGTGTGTATGTATGCATGCATGTGTGTGTATGTACGCATGCATGTGTGTATGCATGCATGCATGCAAGCGAGCGCGCGGGCGCGCTCGCGCGTGTGTGTGTGTGCATGCTATTGTAAGTAGAAATGCAAGCGTGCTGTAAATATGCTGAGCAAGGTCCAGTAAAAGTCTGTATGATAAACTATTGGCACTACATGTGTTTTATATAAAATATGATGATTTTAAACTTTTCTTTTCAAAACTTTATAAAATACTGATGATTTAAGAATTTGAAAGCAAAACTTCTCAACTTTTGCTTTCAAAACCCCATTTTCACCTAAAAATTTTTGCTTCTTCAGGATTCAAAAATATAAGAAGCGAACGAAATATTGTTTATTAATTTAATAAATACATTGATTGATAAATTCAATTTAAATGAATTTCGCAACAAATTTTGTTTAAATAAAGTTTTATCTTGTTAACGTTTTATGTCGTCTGTTTTCTAGATTATTTTTACTTACAATTAAGACGTAATATTGTATAAATATTTGATTTCAATATTGTTATACACGACTTCATTCAGGGACAAGATTCACAACGTAAAATTCCGAATCCTTAATATCATAAACTTACTTGTCGATCTGTATTATTTGTGGGACTCATGATAATAAAAGTAATTAAAAACTGAATAACACTAAGTGATAAAAAAAGTGTTTTTTTTTTCAGTTTTGAATTACAAAAATATCTTACAAATTAAGTTGGAAAACAGAAAAGTTCGTAATCTGATTAAAGCGTACAAAATTGGCAATTTTTAATTTTCTCCAGTCTTGCTATTCTAGTGAGAAGAAATGCAGCAAAAACAATAATTTAGAAGAAAACAAAAAGAAAATCCATAAAAAATTTAAAAAGTGCAAACATAAATACGGATATTCATATTTACCCTTTTTATTTTTCAACATACAATCTGAAATAAATAATAAGTATAATGGTTTCAATGAATGCAGATTTTCATTTGATACAACACTCAATTTCTGGTAAACCCCTTAAGAAAAAAATGGTTTCAAATTTGTTACTAGCTACCAACAGGTGTCCAGTAGAACATTTTGCGCAATGTGACAGCAATAGTAAATATATAATTACTTGAAATATCTCTAAAGCTGTCAATTACAACCATTTAGACTATTAATGAATAATTTGATTTATCATGGCTAAACGTGATGGGGGTGGGAAATATGTTTCTCAGTAGGAGAAGTGGCTTTGCAAGAATAAATAAATAGAAAAGAATAAAGGAGAAGGAAAACAGTTAAGAGCAATGAATGGTTTTGAGAACGATCACTAGATCGTTTGAATGATTAATTAATTTTAAGATTCGCCCATAAATATGTGAAGATTAACTTTTTACTTAAAAGTAAAATGAAACTGTCTTAGAAACAATTACATCAGCTTAATAATGTATATCTGTAGCAATCACGCAACATTTTAAATCTTTTGCTGTAAATGTTTCTATAATTAGAGAAATAGAACTTTTGTACACAAATTACACGAACGTTTATACGTGCACATTAATTGAATAAACCGCAACTGAAAACAAAAACTATTGAGGTGAAATGAAAATGTTGTTCTCATTATTCATTGCCGAAGAGAAGAAAAAACTTTTGGATGCTAAGTTTATGACTTACAAGATAATTAAAGTTAGATATATTTTAACTGCTAAATTTATTTCCTATTTGAAAGGGCAGACGTTCAAAACAAATTTAAATTTGAATCACCTCGTTTGTCAAAATAGCTTTGCATCACGTAAAATAAGCAAATGGTATGATAATAAAAATAAATTTGAAACTAGTAATTTGAGCTGTTTTAAAATAATTTTGATACGTGAAAGAGGTTTTAACACATGAACTATTCAATTCTTACTTAAAACACTGATAAGTGCCCTCGTGTAATATTTGATTTTAGAAACATTATTGTAGCATATTTACTTATCAATTCATGCAAAAGGATAAGAACTAAAGTTTATAATTTTTTGGTATGAAGTTTGAAACTTTAATGGTGATACCCATATAATTTCGGCCGATACAACTTAGGCACTTTATTGAAATATTTATTATTCTTCGAGGCCACTTGTGCTGTGCGTACTTGCATCATCGATGTTTAAATCATAGAATATGTGAGGAAGTACCAATTATTTGGAAGATTCTATCATATGTCTAAGCGGTTTTTGTATTTTAAGAACCTTGTACTGATCGGTAATAAATATTATGAAGTGTCAACGTTTTTAGAATCAAATCCTTGGATGTCATCATTTACTTTGCTTACTGCCGCGTTATCGATGTTCAAATCATTCAACAGCTGAACTAGTACCGATAATGCAACCAATTTGTATAGATTGGTTTATCACCTTTAGATTTCATAAACTGTTGGGTATCAAATTCTACAATATGATTACATCTTATGTCGAATCAAGTGATTTTTGTATTTCGGTTAAGTGGAGTAACATCCAATGTGATCCAGTATCTCACCGTGTCTGCATTTAGGTTAGAATGAACCGGAGCATTTATTATGATTAAAATTAATATATGGTGTGAGTTAAACCAGCTAATCCTGTTTTATAAAACTTTTAGCCACGATAAAATTTCTAAATCCTGTAATTCGATACTCTTGTACCTCGTTGTCGGTTTAGTCTTATTTAGTTGTATTTACATCTCATTTCGAAGCAATATAAATGTTGTGTTGGGATGGTAATTTTGAGTCGTGATGAGGACAATACCTCCCACAAACTTCCGTGCACTTAAAAACTTTCCGCTCTGCTTTCACACATCCATGCCATACCAGTGGAAGACCATTTAACGCGTACCAGGTCCGTCGATACGGCGGTTCAAGATGGAATCAATTTTCGAACTTAGGAAGCTCTGAAGCTCAGATCTCACCACTACTGCCTTTTTCTTTTCATTAGAATAATAAGTAAAATGTGATATTTTACGTACTTTTCTCTTAGTAAGTAAATGTAAATGTTTTAATAGTCAGTAAATGCATGATTTAATGAGTTTGACTGAAGGGCTAACTTAGAATAGAATAGAATTAAAAATAACACTTAAACGCGTCATAAATAAACGGAAATTTCAAAAAATTCTATTTCGATGAAGATCCTAAGTAAATTTTTGAGATTTAGTAAAATAATCGCAGGCCCCCGTTATGGCAGGTGGAGTCTCATCTTTAGATCTTTCATTCAATTTTTGATAGAACGTCCAAAATTTGTTCAGGTTTTGAATAAAATGTTCGAAGTCATTATTTTTTATTTATTTAATACATTTCTATTAATTTTTTGCTCTATTAGTCTGTTAAGTCTAAATTTTGCAATCAATTTTAAATTAATTTCCCGATGAACTAAGGACTTAAGATTTTCAACGTAGTAACTGGATGGCAATTCATTTTCAATCAACTCATTTTCTTTCAGTTTGTTTTCCTGTTTCCTACAAATTTTGCAATCAATTAAAAACTTTTCATTATTGAGGGATGGTAAAATGCCATGTCATTAGATCATTAGGGAATTTGTTTTAAATCAATTTTTACTCACATGAGTCTAAGAAACAGAAAATAATTACCTAAATAAAAATAATATTTTAATGTACCACATTTTAAAACAAATTAAAAAGGTACAAAATTTTTCCTAGTTCCGCTCAGATGTCATGTCTCATGTCAGAAGTGAAAAGTCTGAACTTTTCATTATAGGTTGAGAAAATTTCCTTTTTATTTCTCATCTTCTTAAGTTATTTGGAAAATCGAGGGAGGTGATGCTACTTGTTAAAGTATTTTAGAAATTTTGTTATTTATGGAAAAAGAACTGTATTCTTTTCTTTAGTTAGTATATAAAAGTTTACATTTTGTTGTCTTCTGTGAATACAATTATCGAAAAATATTGCCGTGAAACAGACTGCGCATGGTACTTTTAACTACCCACAGCTGCCCATAGTGTTTTTTAGTATATTTATAGAACTGCCCATAGTATTTTTTAGTATATTTATAGAACTGCCCATAGTAATTTTTTTTGTATATTTATAGAACTGAAGTATTTTTATTAACCTAAATAGTTTCATAGAGAATAGATAGTCATTCACAGACGGTCACGCTTAGCGGGAGTCATTTGAGTCATTGTTAAAGGGGTCAAAAACCTTAATTACTTTGTAGTGAATAAACTGCAATTCTATCAAGACAACCAATAATGGGAGGATGAAACTTTTTAAAGACAATTCTGTGATCATAAAATTCAAAAACCACCGATTAAATTTGAAATGAAATAAAATTTGAAATACAAAGGTATTTGAAAATTTTAAGACAAGATGAACAACTAAGTTTTTGAGAGGTTATGTCAACTCCCAACTTTTCCAGCAAATATTTGGAGAATATCAGATAATTTTGTTCCGTTAACGATAGTAACAGTAAAACTAGTTAAATTTAAAGTTCCGATAGAAAATTTAAATTCCATTTGCTTTTTAAATGAAATTATAATTCAAATTTAAAATGAATATGTTTAAAAATCGCAGATTAGGCAAATGATTGAAATCCCAATGAATATTTTTACTATGTAACCATTCTAGAAAATATGAATGAATTGACGAACTGTTGTATTCTTTATTAATGTATTATCGTCACATTTGAAGGGATTTAAAGAAAAAAAGTAAAAACTGGATTGCTGTTCCTTCAATAGCAACCGACATAATTGAGTTATACGATCGAGTAGTTCTGGGCGAGTTTTCCGAAATAAAAACTTGCAATCCAGTTCTTCAAATGCCGTGCATTGAATAATTCATTGTTATGAGGAACGCTGCGGTGAATGCACTTCATATAAAACTGAAACATTCTGCATTCGGTCTTTCGTAGAAAAACTACAAAAATCTCCAAAGTACTTCTGGAATGTCTACTAATAAGTGCACTACATATTATCATATAAATTCTATTTATGATAATATGCAATATTTTATCATTAAAAAATACTTTATTTCAGTACTCCTAATACTTGTATTAATTTTAGTATTTTCGAAACAATTGCGTTTTTAGACCTTAAATTAATTAAACTTGCAGATTGAGTTTAGAAAAATATGGTTTTGGCGGATTACAAAGGGTAAATTAATTATTTTTACTTAAATTAACTAATAATTCCTTAATAAGGGTATTGATTACAAGGGTAAATTTATAATTATGACTTAATCAATTCATTAATAAGGGTATTAATTACAAAGGGTGAATTAATAAATATTATTACTTAATCAATTCATTAATAAGGGTATTGCTTACAATTTGGGAATTAATAAATATTATTACATAATAAATCAATTAATAAGGGTATTAATTACAAAGGGTAAAAGAATAAATTAATTTAACGAGGGAATACCCATTTCGCTCATTTAGTGGATTAAATCTCGTTGCTTGTTAAGTTTATGACTAAGACTTGAAAAGATACTATTTGTGCAGCTCTATGCCGGTAGTTCTGAGGAAATCGAGTTTTTATAATTGTAGCTTGTCTATATGCTCTACATGTTTCATTTATCCACGCTGTCCAAGACCCAGCGGCTAAGTTTTGTTACATAAGCTCAAGGTCTGTGGATCGAATATCGTGCATTTAGTTGAGCCCTTCACCCTCTTCTCCACCACTTTCTATGCAATTATAAAAACGAGTTATCATAAATGTGCAAATTAAATTAATGAGCAATCAGTTTTGTTATAATAACAAATAGTTTTATTTTCATACTCTCTAATAGAATTAGTTACATTGCCTGTTATCGAGCTGAATATAGAGCTACTTTAACTTGAAATTGTATGAAAACTTGGAATGATTTCTAATCTGACTTTTTAGGTGAGAGGTTATAAAAATAAAATGAATACTTTAAAAAAAAATGGTTATTGAGTATTAACTGTACGATTATAATATACATATCTACTTTTCGTATTTAGTAATGGGAAGTGCTAATAGCGAGAATTAATCCTAGCCCTTGTGCTTATGTAAGTATTGCGATTATCACGAAAGATATAAGGAGGGGGGGGGTCTGGCGGTTCACCTCTGACGGTATGTGAAGGGGTGGACTTACGTTCACCTGTAACCTTTTTTTTTACCAAATGGCTCAGCTCTTAAACAAGAGTTTTTTGTTGATTCTGTAACCTGATCTGTGCTCTCATTTATTTTTCAGAGCATTGGGTGGTTACCAGAGAGTTTTCAAGTGTTCTTTTCTATTTAAGTGGTTCATTAAATAGGCTTATTTTCTAAAAATAAAATTATTTAGTGATTACGAGTAGAGCATGCATTCTTTTCAATTGAACACCTAAACTGAATTAGAAGTTATCCTTGGGGTATTTAATTAGATAAAAAAATGTGTCATGTAATCTAGAATTAATTATTTATGATATAATATGAATTCTGCCAAATATATTGTTCTCTAGTCGCAAATAAATAAAATGTTGCTGAACATGAGATACGTCTATCTTCATCATTGAGATAAAGATAGAATCCTCGTCTTATTTTTAATTTTAGATTAAATTAATTACCCTTCTGGTAAGCTTGTGTATATAAAATTTGCACAGTAATCGAGTCCTTCTCCGCTTAGCCATGAGTTGCGAGTAAAAGTCGAAAAATACTATGTACACAAAATAAGAAAGCTTGAATTTTTCAAGCACTGATTTTTCTCGAAATTATCTGCAAAGTGTGCTTGCCAAATTACACACGAATCCTGATTTAAGTCTTCGTTAGGGTGAGATGATATAGGTGATGAAAATGAATTGGATCAGTGAGGGAACGGAGATAGATACTCTTTGTGAGTTAGCCAAATTTTTCTGCAAAATTTATTTCCTTTTAAAAAGAAAAAAAAAGTAACGCTTTCTTCACAGAATCGCAGAAACCCTGTGTTCTCATAGATGAGAATTATCAAATTTTTCAGATCAACTTTGGCAATCCCAATTTTCGTGACTTTATCCAAGTTGATGACGACTTTTCATATACTAACTTTTTTCCCTATCATTTGCTAATCGAGACTGAAAAAAACTATTGACTAGATTTCATTTTTAAAATGAAATTATATTTTCGAATCTTTACAGTTTGGAGTAAATCTTTCCAATATGACCAATAAAGATCAGCGAACCTGAAAAAAACCCAGCTAAAAATGTTTTTTAAAATTAAAATAAATAATGCTATAGGAATACCAGCTTGGCAAAAAATGACCAAAAATAACATATTGAATTCAGAAGTTTTAAATACTTAATAAATAAATAATACATACAAAGGATATGTTAAAAATATCATTCAGAAAATTCGTTGAGCATTTTATAAAACTTATATAAAAGCATATTATTAACGTAATTAAATCTGATAAATACATTTTCAAACAGTCACTTATTTCTGAAAGCTCTGGTCGATAGAGCAGAAAGAATGTATGTATATATATATATATATATATATCCCTTTTTTATACCTTCTTTTTATTAAAATGTATCTTCATATTTATCTTTTTAATTGTACTCTGTTTTTTTCATTACTTTGTTTATTTATTTTAATTTTGTCCAATATTCATTCCAGGAGCATTGTCCTGTACTGCGTCTGCGGGTTTTACAGTTTCATTAAATTAAAGAAAATTTGTCATTTTACCAAACGTAATATCGAATGTATAGTATATGATGCTAAATTTAGAGTGATTTTTTTTAATCCTTTTTTTAGTGTATTGAGATAATAAATTAAAAATTTTGCACCGCAACAAATTCTCAGAAGGATATTAAAAGCAAATATTTAATAAAACAAAACATTTTTGTGCTATTTTTTTATGAAGACGGTTTATTATTTCTATATATATTCTAAATTTTATATCAGATATAATATTTGCTTGCAGATATAATATCAGATGTAATACTTTACTCCAGGTCCCTTAATAATTTTTATTTGCCTTAAGATATATATATTTTTTTCATCGCGTACTTTCTTTTCATTGCCGCGAATATTAATGAAATAATGGAATCATTATTATTTAGACAGGTTTATTTAATCACAAAATTCAAGATGTCAAAGAAGAAAAAACAGGCTTCTAGCGCAAATCAATAAAAAAAAAAAAATATCAAAAGCAGCTATCCCGAGGCAAAGACCTTTCAACACACATTTGATAAAATGAAAAGGAAGAAATATATCCAAAAAATAACACTTTATATTTCAAAACTTACCTCGCGAATAATGTTACTCGTACCCAAAGAATTCCACATAAAATATTAAGCTCATTTCAAAGAGCCGCCGCATTCTAAAAACGCTTTGAAATATTATTTTGACCTGAAAGAAAATAGTCCAAATGATCTACAAATCGAAGCTCATCATATTCCTTCGCTGCTCTTCATCAAATCTCCATTCGAGAGCTGTTGAGACCAGCAGCTAAAATACACATGACTTATGTCAATACTCCAAGTTTGTGCACCTTATGTAATTGACACTTGGCAATCCCATCATTGGTTGAAGGCATATTATTTTTAGGGACCAAGCATTCAATATTATGGAGGTAGGGGTCAGGAGTTAAAAGAATGGGCGAGATATTTGCTTTAAAGCAAAATATTTGAGTTTCGATGGGCAGGTTCAATCACAAATTATTTCGTGTTAAAGCAATTCTGGATTTAGAAAAAAAAAAATGTATTCAGAGTTTGTGATATGTTTCAGGTGAGGTTTAGGAATAAGTAAATAATGTATATACCCTATGTTTTATTGACAAAGTAAATCGATAATATTTTTTACTTAACAAGAATAGCTTTTATCACATTTTAATTATTTAGTTTTTGCTTAATATCTACTACATAAATTTACCTACTAATAATTTTTTTTAAATTGAAATTTCCATTTTGAATCCTGTTTATATATATCGACTTGGAATCGTTTCCAAAGGAAAAAAAAACTAATATTTCAAGATTGAGCCCCCTCACCCTTTTTATGGAACACTATTTGCATTACTAAAATTTCTCACCTTTTGATTTTTCCCCTAATGGTTACTCTTTCGTCTACTAACATCCTTCGGACACATCTGCTCCGATTGTCCCTTATTGATATGAACCCCCGCTGGTTAGAAGAAAATTCTTTCTTATCGTTATTACTTGAACTCTGACATTTTAGGCATCTGTAAATTGGGGTTTACTTTTGATTGTTATGCGGCGATAGGACGGAATTTTTTTTTCTTCTGGTAACCTTTTGACTTTTCCTTCTAATCAGTTTTTCGTTAATTTTGGTTGACCAGTGGCGGAATGAGAGTTTTTATAAAATTTGCAGAAATTTCAGGAAAAAAAGATACATTTTTTTTTTCTTTTTGATACATAAATAAAAAATAATAAAATGACAAAATTTTTCCTGTCACACGAAAGGGCAATTAAGTTTTCTTAGTTACATCTAAATTCTTTTTCAAAAGTAAATGAAAAAAAAAAGAGTTATACAATTATTCAAAATCACTTAAAACATTTTAATTATTGTGAAGTAACATTTATTTTGTCAATACAACACCAAGATTTGTCAAGATATCCCTGCATCTCAACTGTTTGTTTATCTTGGATTGTTCCAAAATTTTATTTTTTTAAAAAAGAGCGCGAATTGAAAAATATTAAATAGGTTTAATTTTTTTAAAAAAATTAACATAATTAATTTCTTATGTAAAGCTTTTTTTGTACCGACATCTTGAACTAACTGGATCAGTGCCGAGTTTCGACTATTTGTTCTTCCAAGAAAAGTAGTCGTAAATTGAAAGTGTCTTGATCATGAATTAAGTATTCTAAATTGTCCAAATCGGAAATCATTATGTGTCAACGCTCTTTTGAATTCAAATAGTGCTTCCAATACTTGTGGTAGATTTCAGGTGAGGTTATGGTGACTTAAACAGGACATATCTCAGATCAGACAGGATATTTCCACTTTTCGACTTTCGTAGAGAATTGTTCTGAATTTCACTTATAAGGAAACAGGACATATAAGAAAATATTAATAAGACTCAATTTTTAAAAAGTTAGTTGAGGCAGCTAAATTCTCCCGCCCAGTTTTTGCTATACAGACTTCCAGAATTAATACGCAGAAATAATTTTTCGGTGGGTTTTTTTTTTGTCTATCAGTGAAAAAATTGTGTCTTGAAGTGTTCCACATATCGATTAAATGTTCTTGCTTGTCCAATTTTACGTTTATGCATGTTTCTGTGAAAAACTGCCAAGCATAGCTTGTTGATACTAACAAAAAGGCGTACAATTTGCTATTTTTAAGACACAAATCTTTAAAAAAAAGTCGACTCAAATATTTTACAAAAGTTTAGTATTTTGAATTAATATATTTTAAGCAAAATGGGGGAAACTGGCTATCCAAAATTTCCTGGCATTCTCTCTTTAGTAAAGATGTTATTACCCTCTTTCTGTATAAAACGGTGAACTTAGGCTAAAGCCGCGAATAGCTTTCACGATATAGGGAAACGATTAGTTATGAAATGCAGAACAAGAGGGTAAATCTAGCATTTTTACTGAATCCATCATGGGAATATTCAGTTTGTACATCTTTTTAACGACCGATTGACATGAAAATTTGAAACAAATCTGTAACTGCAATCTGAAGATAACATACCGAATTTAATAGATTAAATAGTAGCTTTGTGAGTTACTGCGTTTACATGCATGCGGAAATACAGACGACAGCAATGTTTTAAGATATAGTAGTATCCTTTCACAATTCGAGACTAAAGGTAAAATTTAATTGTTTACCTCAAACTATAACTTTCAATTAAAGCACATCATCTAATTTTATTTTTACTTGAAGTGAAAAAGCTAGAAATTTAATTGCTTTTTATACCTTCAGAGAATTTGCGAACAATATCCAAGTGATCGTCGTGATTAGATACTACAATTTGGCGAGAAGAGTCTTCATGCAATCATTTTTCTTAAAGCTACATATATAAGGATAGTGCTATAAGACAACTGACACCCGGCATCAGCCTCCAATGTTCAAAATTTGATAAGTGGCTGCCGCGCATCGTAAAATAATGATTATGTTTTCAACAAAATGGGAATCGCTAGGCTCTCACACAGTGGGTTCTTTGTATACAGATATGGCTCAACATGTAGTGAAAGGATCATTATGAGATACCTAGATAAAATGCGGAATATGGAACTTTGTACTCGAGGTAGTCTTTTACTTAGGTAAAATACGGATGTATTGTAAATATAGTATAATATTAAGAGAGAAGATACATTAAAAGTGAAACAAAAACCGAGCACTATGTACATGAGAAACATTTATTATAAGCACAGAAAGAGTACCTAGTGCATTCATATAGAACATTAACTTTTATTAAAATTTGGAACAATGCATGACATCTTCAGAAGTGAGATATGCTAAACATCAATATTAGAAATCTAACATTTAAAATTAAATCAAGTCAGTCTTATATTTTTTAAATGTGAATTATTTATTGAAAACTTAAAAAATGGAATAGTCCTGAAAATGTTTCAAATCCAGATGAATTAGGCACGTTTTTTTTCTCTTTGGGGCGGCATAAAACAGAAAAATTCCGATTAATATCAGGTACCTGGTCGCTGCTCAAATATTGCAATCTACATCTTACTGATGGGTAAAAATTAAATATTTAAGCCTTTAAATAGTTCCGATTATAAACATTTTGTTTCAAATTGGGAAATTTTGTCAAGGAAAATAGAAAAAAATGTATCAATCAGCCTTTTTTTTCGTAGATCATGAAATAGCTCATAATTTTAAAAAATGATTTCATAAAATTTAAAAAATAAGCTCCTTTTCTATTTTTACTATTGATAGAGTATAATCGCCTTGCATAAATGAAAAATCTAGCAGCCTATTTAATTTACTTGAATTTTATTTTGTTGTTGTTTAGAAGATATATTTCGAGTTTTTTACTTTTTGTCCCTACTTGACATTTCATATCTGGAGCTCTCCTTCCCCAGTCTAAAGATCAGAAAATATAACCCTCACATCTAAACTTTTAAGTGAAATTCTTTATGAATTTTATAAAAATAATTTCTAAAGTACACTATAAGTGGTGTATTAAAACTACCTTTATTTTCGTCAGTTTTGAAGTCTTTAATATAGTTTCTAATTCATTAATTTGTTGGAATTTTAATAGTGATTAAATTTTCACTAACAGATGGCACCACGCATTTGCAATCAAAATATAATTAAATTAATCTTATAATGACTTATTAAAATCAAACTAGTGTTTTGCCTTTGAGAATGCTTATGCGCAATTTTTTTAAACTCTTAATATATCGGCAAATAAAAAATATAAAAAAAATCTCTTCACTTCAAGCATGAAACAAACCGAATAAAACACAGATGTAATCAGATCAGTGTAGTTTCAAATGTTTTTAAATCGACAATTTGAACAAAGTTGCTAACGAAAATTTATTTTAATTCATTTTTCATTGTTAAAACTTTGTAGCATATTATCTTTATAAACTTTCAGTCACAAGATGAATTTTAACAATAAAATCGAATCCACGAAACAGATAAAACCCGTAACAACTCAATTATTCTAGACTCAACTAAACTAAATCAAATTTTATTTTATTTCCTTTTTTAATCAAAAATATTTTTCTCTCCGCTAAATAAATTGAAGATTGAAATTTCTTAACGGAATGATCGTGAACTAGTTTTATTAGAAACAAATTATTAATATATAAAACAAATTTAGAAAGATGTTCGCAGTGCAATGATTGTTTTTTCCTGTGTTCCCAGTGCTGTTTTATTTGGACTGCAACGAGCCTTCTATCTTTCTAAGCTTTCACTAACGTCAAGAAACTGAAGACATAACAACCATGGCTGTTTTTGCGTCGTTATTTTTTGACTGAGTTTATTTGGAGACTGTTTTGTCTTGAAATTTCTCTTCCCACAGCTTATAAGTAATTCGTAAACTCGATTGCGTCTGTTTTTGATTTTCTCTGTGGTGATCGTTAAGATATCTTCGTGAGACTGATTGGTTTATAAATTAACTGGTGAAAGAATTTTTGCCCCAATCTTGGGTTCAACTATCTCACGGAAAACTTATAGTCATCTATTTGAATAATAATAATAAAAAAAAACATTTGTTGCCTATAAAATATTAAAGCGACACATTTAATTTCTAAAATTGGATACGAGTTGAAAATTAAAAACTAAGTAGAAGATTAAAATTTTTTTTAATATTTAAAAGAATATGTGAAGGGTTCTGTTAATAAAATGCGAATGACAAACCACTTAGAATTAAATATCTCAGGATTGTCTTGTTTATCAATAATATTATAAAATAAATCAGATTTAATCATGAAAAAGACTTCTGAAGAGTTCTTCGAAACTTGTGTAGAACGCGAATATAAAATTCTAATATGAAAAATCTGGATGATTGAGTTTGAAGGAAGAAGAATAATCATTATAAAAAAAAGAATAAAATGCGTCTTGATTTTTGAAAAATTTTAATAGAATTTTAATAATTGTTTTTTGAAACTTTTCTTTAATTAATTCATTTCTTTCAGTAATACTTCTGAATCCACTCTGTAAGCCTCATAAAGTCTAACAGTTTCATTCTAAATGATTCGTCAGTTGTAAGAAAAAACTAAAAGTTGTAAATAGTTCAAAATATGACTCGATTTAAATTAAGTGTTTTTTTCAAATTCACTAAGTCAAAATAAATCATATTATGAACATACTAATCATATGATCATATTAACTAAATACCCTTTACTTGTTATTTTAATAAGAATCATTATAAAATTTCTTAGATAAATAATAATAACATATTATTTTTAAATGAAAATGTGTATTATCGTTTGATCATAAGTCAACTGACAGAAACAGTAAGCAAAATCGAGACTGAACTCCTATTAATTTATTCATGCGATCACTTTTAAAATTGTTGCTATTTATATATAAGGATATTTTAAAATTTAATTTAAACTGAATTAATTTCCTAATTTTTAGCTCAATTTAGCTCAATTCTAAAACATTCTCTTATTTCCTAATCCGATCCCACTTTATCTTCTTAATTAATTCTGGAGAAGCTTGGTAAAATTGTTTAGTCACGGATTCCCTGAATGACGCTGCGAATGATTGATTAAAGTTCCTAACCTAAGCAAATACATTTTTTTAAAAAAAAGGATCCCTCTGTTTCCCTTTCCTGCTTCGAGCAAAAATTCCTGTTTAAATATCATTGTACTTGCACTGTAAGCAAATATTTTCCCTAACAGTATCAGGTTATATAAGATCAGGGATAAAATGTTCTTGAGCTGCTTCTCCATGATGAAATGAAGCGACGCAAAAGTATCGAAAGGCTCTTCTCTGGCTTCGAAAATCATATGCTTGCATAAATAATATAAAGAGAACTGAATAAAATATTTTTGAAATGTGTTCAAGAAAAATCGTTATAAATTTGAAAAAAAAAATTTAATTGTAGTAAATTAGATTTTTCAGTTCGAATAGTTAATGCTTTTTGTTGCTCATTCAGATCATCTTCACTACGAAAATAATTACAAAATAGTTTAATATTAAACGAAATATATATATTATAGTTAGATACTACAAAACAATTTAGATATATAAACGAAATTTCTAGTAAAATTATTGTCATTTTATAATAATTGCAAATATAAAAGTCATTATAGTGAAAAGGCATGCTCGAAGTGATGACCGATAAATATGTAAGCTATATATATTATAAAATATATTTCGCCTATAATATTTTCGTAACAATTACACAAATGCTGTTGTTGATATTATTATCCGTAATTAGAAGCTATGGTTAATACTTATGGTGTATTATTTATCTCCCAAATTTTATATTGTATTTTCTTTCCTTTTTGACTCTTTCTTTATGAACAGCTCAGATACGAATCAGTGTGCAAGCTAAAATTCTTCATTTGCTAACAGATTGGTACATTTGACATCTTTTTAATGATATCATTTTTAAAAACCCTAGCGAAACTTATCTGTGGAAGTTATGATCACCCAATAAATTATTCCATTTTCTTGTCCACCTGCATAGTTACTTAGTAATGAAAGATCATAACCTACAAATTTATGAAGACAAAAAATTAATACCGTGAGAGCAAAAACAAGATTATTTTAGTTTTTAACTTTTTTACTCTCTTTTTCTTCTTCAAATCCTTTATTTTCGAAGAATATTTGAATCTTCATTTAATCACAGATGAAATGTTATATTAGACAGTTAAGAAAAGTATTGCCAGCTTTTAAAAGCAACTATTCCAATGACTAAGACCATGATTTTCAGAAGCGGGATGAGTTTTCTTGGAGGCAGAAAAGTGGAGCATCATTATATCATTTGTTTGTAAGATTTTAAATAAAAGGATGGGTAACTAATTAGTATTTATGGATCTGACAAATCTTTAAATAGATAAAAATCCTTCTAAAAAGTTCATTTAAAATGCAAAATTTCAATAGGCCGAAGACAATTTAAATTTCTATATCACAAGCAATTCAAAGAAAGCGAATTATCCTAAATTCGTTTTATTTCTAGAAGGAGTTTCAAATAAGAAGAGTGATAAGAGTGTAGAGAACCAAATGAAAGAAAATATCCACTCAATAAATAAAGAGTTTTTAACCTCTTTCTCACGTTATAGTTTCACAGGTTTGCAGGTTCATTTACGTTATAATTTCAAACACGATAGCAGTTTCAGTTACGTTACAGTTTCCCAATGCGATATGTTTTTGGATGGAGATGATACTAAAATATAAAATCAAAAATGCAATTTGGAACAAAGCATCTTCTCATTTTAAAATTTGAAGCATATCTACAATTTACCAAATTTCATACGTCTAGCTCGTTTTTCTGCACTCATGGAGAAACAAATGAATAACAATTTTACTTGGAATATGGGAGAAAAATTCGGGGGTCCCACCCGCTAAAACTTAACGAGGTTCACATTAACTGAGAACATGTTATATGAGAATCTATAATGTAAATATTTTCTTCCTAAATTTTTATTAATTTACTTTAAGGACAAAATCAGCTTCTAATAGTTTTCTTTCTATTTATGTGGTACCTTTTGATGCAATTTACAGCATTAGAATAAAAACATTATCGGGCAGTTCTCGTGTTGCTGAGTTATAAAACAATTTTTTTAATCATTTGTAAAACATTTATTTTAGAATATCCAGATATGGTACTGAATACAAAATAAATTGATCAAGATTCAATCAGAGCTTCTTTTGAATCACGTTTAACTCTCCTCTACGTTAAACATTTCCCTTCTACAGACTATTAGAGAGCCATCTCCTTTGTGGGTGTGACATACCCTTTCTTAGTAGAATGACCGCGTAGCATCATTATGACGAGATGACACGAATGACCGGAGAAGAACTACCTTCTCTGTAGAAGGGTGGGGCTGGAGAACGAATACTTCGGTCTTTTACCATTGCGCTTTGATCGATAACTTCGGAAATTTATTTGGATGAGGAGACTCTCTTAATGAGTACCTGTCGAGATCACTTTTTTCATGTATTCTTCCCTGTTTATTTTTGCTTCTTATTTTGTTGGCTCGGTTTCTATAGATGGCTAAGGGAATGTCATATAAAATGTGAAAGGCGATTATTGGATGACTCTTCAATAAGTGACAACACTTTGAACCTCAATCATTTTTATGGATTAAACCATGCTGAAAGCCTTGCCTTATCCTTTCATTGCACCTTTCTTGTCATTTTTCAATGGTAGTTATATAGATGTTTATAAAAAAGTGTATGAGATGAGGCAGAACAAATTTAAAGAACCTAAACTTTTGGTTAAAATTTGTTAATTAAAAAGTATTAAAAATTAAATTTACTCATTAAAAACTCACCTGTTTCGAATTAAAAATGTAATAAATTATTTTATCACTCTATCAGTCGTTATTTAATTTATTTAAAAAAACAAAATAATAATGGGAATATTATTTATTGCCTGTTTGGGGTTAAAGTAATATTTTTTATGGCCCACCTACGACCTAAAAAGGATAAGGCGTTGAGATTGGGAGTACGAAGATTGTGAATTTTATCCTTACTCTGAGTTTTGAGGCCAGCCTTTTTAAAAGACTGGTAGACCAAAGAGTAATTTAACACCATATTGTTTGCTGCAGTTGGGCTAGATGTAAGAAGTTTCCCTCAAACTGAAACCCTAATTCAGGCGGGAATCCCCTGAAAATCTTTCCAGATGGCAAGCTATCCCTAATATTAGTGATAGGTCAGACATCTACCTTAGCTTTTTCATGAAAACTCTGAGCGGCAGAATATGCTACTTAGATAAGCTACATCAATTGGGATTAGACCACCACGATTTATTGTAATATTAATAAAACTTGAGGTTACACGAGGGTTATTATTTCGTGAATTTTAAAATTATTAATACAAAATGACGTTTGATTATAGCTGAAACGTAACAGAAAATATCACGATGTAATTGTCAACAATTTCAGTCACACCTACCACTATAATATATTAAAAATGCCAAAATGTTGGTCACTTCTGAAATATTTTCTTATTGTGTATAAAACTGAAGAAATATAAATGTCATTGATATTGTACTTCAAACCCCTTAAACCACTGAAAAAAACTATTCCTAAAATAATAAAGAAGAATTTAAATTATTTACACTTTTATTTATGCATCAATAAAAGATTCATAACTTTGAATGTATCGTTTTTTTCACAATCTAGCATGCTGAGCCAGAAGAGGTTAAACTAACAATTCCCAGAGGCTTCCAAGATTTCCAAATTTATTTTATAATATTTTAGGACTTTATTTATTACACAGACATTATATTCACAGGTTTATTTATATTTTATTGTACTTTTATTTGATTTGTAAAGACTATGTAGTGAGTTCAAATTAAAAATCAAGTATCGTTTAGATTTCTGAGCATTATTCTTATAATTTTCTTTTCATGTTTTTAAATTTGATTACATCTGATTTTCCAGATCTTTGCAGTACATAAGCTGCCCTTTGAAACTTTGTCTACACTCTTAAAGTTATGTTTCTTTCACTCGCTTTATTTTAAATCATTTTTTAGTTAACAATTTTTTATTTAGTCCATATTAAAACCAATTGTCCTGAAAATAATATGCAATTAAATAGTTCGTTATTTCAGTTAATATTTTTCAAATCTCTCTATATACATAATAAATTTAAATAAATAACAATATTTCATTTTCAAATGAAAGGGGACTCGCCAAATTTCATTGTTTTCATCTGTTTTTTCAATTATTTAATATTGTTTACTTTACGAACTTTTCCTTACATATCTCAAACAAAGATAAAACGAAACATAAAGCTACTTAATATTTAGTTTTGTGAAACCTAGATAAAAAAGGAATGTATTTTGTTGGTTAAAAGCATTGTATTTTGCTTTGCCTTCTTGAATAGAGACATCAGAAATTTTTAAAATTCAGAAAACTCGCTATCAAAACTTCTATTAAAGAAAAACTTTTTTTTTCTCTCTTGATCGAATTGATTTCTGGATTGATACCTCGGGCATTTGCCCTGTTTGCACCACCCTTGCGCGCCACTGCCAGATGTTGACACAATGGATGACAAACACATTCCAAACGGTCGTATTCAAAATATAAAATGGAGAGAAAATATAGCAAGAAATAAACGATTTTTCAGTTTCTTTCACCCGAGAGAGGCAATCCGACGAATAAAAGAGTTTCCTCACCCCTTGTGACAAGCACGTCACCAGTGTGGTGCCTTAAGGCAGACGTCAACCCAGACATCTTTAGAGTATCTATCGGTTTAGTTCTGTGTATTTGGTCTGTATGAATGCTACAACTGATAACAGCTAATATGATTCCCCTTAACTACAGTTTTTACATTGACATATTATCTGAAATAATAAAATATTTAGTAAAATTACGGTCGAATATCATTTATTTCCTACAAGCAGTGAACAAAAAATGTCACCCAGACTGAACACCAAACTTAGGCCTCTACTATCTTTTTCTTTTGAAACATGGACCACGTCTGTTTCAACTTTTTTATTAATCATGTTGCATGTTTGTATGGATTGAAATTTTTAATCAATTTTTCATTCTTTTCCTCGTGCATTAGTGTTCCGAAATTATGTAAACTTATTGACTGATCCCTTTAAGATAATTTCAATAATTTTACCACTGTTAACTATCGCTTGATACTTTTTGAGATTTTGGGCTCACATGCAACAGATGGACAGTCTTCTCATTGATGGATTTCATCTGAAATTTGACACAAATCAATAAATTTGATACAAAGAATACAACACCAAATCATTTTTTTTTTTGCTCTTTCCATTTTGAGTCATTGAGTTTAAATACAGACTCAAATAATTCCAACTACAGTTTTTCTAATTATGGAAGAAATCTGGAAATTCTTCAAAATCTGAAGGTGTGATTCTATGATTGCTGCAGTAACATTTTTTATTTATTAAATCGACCTGAGCAGAGCCACAATTAATGTATTGAATTATAATTATTCATGTCACATCTGTAAATTTTACTACTCATATTCCACAAATCCATCTATTTCAGGTGCTGTGAAGCAGAATAAATATCTATCAGCACACGTATAACAAAGGATATTCGTTTTGCTTTTCATTTTGTGAAGAAAAGTTGCTGCTGAAAAAGAAATGCCAATTTCTTTTACTTTACAAGCACAGTAACAAGCTTCATTCATTGCTGTACATCATTTGAAAATATGGGAAGATATTGTTTGGAATACAGCATTTACTTATTTTCCAGAAATGGTAGAAATGGGGATTTTAATGATTATTTGAGAAATAAATTTTTTTCGTCATTTCGGAATTATATGTGAATGAAAAAATGAAAGATGATTATTGATAAACCAAAACTGGCTAAAAATATTTTACTGTTAAATATTTTTAGTTTGTAAATTTGAAAATCATATCCTGTTATGTCCATTGATTTTAACCTTACAATTTCATAATTTATTATTAAGTTATTTCTGTGTAAATCGTTATAAATGAGATTAAGGATGGCTGGAAAGATAATTAAAAATATTTATTAAACTTCATTTTTGATTAGAATATATTTAAAAATTAGCAATTTCTTTATGAACTGACTTGCATCAACTCAAAAATCTTATCGGTATTTTAAATTGATCAATAATGCAATTATTTAAAATTAATTCGGAAAGACAAAAATTTAAATAAGGTCAAAATGCTCTGAGGTTGATTAGAATCCACGAATCACCCCCAAATATGTTTAAAGGAATAATTGGTGCATAAATCTGTTTCCTCTCCTCAACCATACATCCTGAGTTAAACACTTTCTCCTAATATTGTCTACTTCAATTACAGGAGAATTTCCTGACTCATTTCGTGCGAGCACGCACTTTAAACCTTCTTGGTTTATTTCGAAAACATCCTGCACGAAATACAAAAAATGCAAATTAACTGCCTTTTGCGTTACTATATGCATGCAATTTTTCTCCCATTCCTCATGACCAACTGGGTGTTTTAAACAATTATCACCAAGAAATTTATTTTGATCAGATAAAAAATGTATTTTAATGTTAGATTATTTCAACATTATAGTAATTTCAAATATAGCAAATGTTTTTAGATCATGGCATTATATAGAGTCACTAACTGCTAGACAAAAGCTTAAAGGTTTTAGTCCTTCTATGAAGTCTATATATGTCAATCTATGGTAGCAACCATTTTCACATGTAAAAGGCTATTTAGGCGCACCCAAGGGATATTAAAATTTATATAGTATCAATATCTTTTTAATGTTAATTTTATTTAATTACTTGTTAAATTCGAAATTTTACTTTAGATTAAAGGGTAGAAAGATTTTTTTTAAATCTCAATCTTTTACTTAAATTTTCCACAAATGTATTAATTTTTTCTCAATTAATAGCTCTAAGCATGTGCTATAAAATATATATACATTTTTACTTGTTTGTAATTGCTTGTTTAAAATTTGACTTTTATAGCTATATCACAGATAATGATGCCTTTTACATCTTCACCATTAGCTACCATTTAAAATCAGAATGTTCATTTGAAAACATCTTTACCAATCAATGATTACTTATTCAAGAGAAAAATCATCCCTGGAAATGATTTGCATCACCAGACATATGAGAGGTGCATTCCGTCTAATGATGACTTACATATCGCCATGGCATCATACTCCCCCCCCCCTACAATATTAATTTGCAGCAAATTAAAAAAAAAATTCATATGTATGGCTTGCGCACGAAAGGGTGGTATTTTAAAATATCTTTCAAATGGCGCTTCAAGTCATGTATTATTTGGACTCTCTGAAGCTTCTTAATTTGAGAGGCTTCAGAGCCTCTTAGAAGAGGTGTCGTTTAATTTCCTAACGATACATAATAAAGCACTGAAACATATTATCAATATTATTTGAAACAATATGTTTTCATCGAATGATTCTGATAATCTAACATCATTCAACATATTCAACATTTTAGCCCACTTCGCTTTTTCAAACATTCCTGTGTTCATTCATTCACCAAAACCACTTCAGCAACATATTTACGATGTGCTTGTTACAATTTGTAGCTGCGGCTGAAACTCAGGTTTATCCAAGCGTAACATCCATTCATAGTCAACGCTATAAAAGTATACATGTTGAAACCAATTACCCAAATCTTCTCATCCAACCGAATCATTCATGTGGCACTTGAAAGCATGTAAAAGATCATTAACTGGTTCTTAGAGTGTGCATCGTAATGGGGCCTCCTATCTTCAAACATCCGAAGCGTGTAAGGAAAGAAGATTGATCCGATCGCACTTCAAAACTTCTAGAGGAAAAAATTAATGAGGAAGATGGATGAAAACCATCTTGAAGTGGAATACTACATCAGATATATTTATTGCTAATCTTTCCATTCTTAATGGATTGAAGAGAATGCTAACTTTTGCCATGGAAATGCTTCGTTTTGTAATCGCTTAGTAGGGAGGGATGATGAACTGATATGGAGTCTTAATTGCTTTGTTTGACTTTGCCGTAACTGTAACCTATAACAAGGATTCTTTAACTTTCTCCACTCACAGTGTCCAGAATATTGTATGACTTTATACAGGTGCAGAAACACATTTCCCTGATTTCAAGTATACACTGCATCAATTAATTTAGGCTAAATGCCATAATTGAGTTATATTCATTATTTTTCTGTAATTTAATTTGTAATTAATTAAATTATGTTTTCAATTCAGCCATAAACTGGAGTTTTCAGTCATTTCCATCAAAGTTACATTTTCGGATTCGCTGCCTGGAGATGTGGGGATTGAGATTTGGTGATTTGGTCTCATTTACAGAACAATATTGGAATTTGAAACATGATTCCACCATTTGTGTGAGCCGGATGTTCATTAAATATAACATCGAAGGGGAAAGTACTGCAGATGCTGAAGCTCAATACTTTGGAATGAAGGCATAGGCGTTTGGAATGAACTGCTTTATTAGTTGGCGACAAATATCGTTCAATGAGGAATTTCTTTCTTAGCTCACCAACAGTTAGAGATAATAACTTTTCAATGACGGACACGGCTAATGATTATCAATAATTACCATTCAGGGATGACTTTTCGATTCGTATGTCGCTCTCTATGACACATATTTCTCCCTATTCTTTCAAAGTGGTATGTTGTTGTAATTAATCCAAATTAAACTAAATTGATAGAGTAAATCAGGAAATAATATATATTTTTTAATTTTGGAAAGTCACAAATTTACCGGAAATTCACCGATCAACTAAAAAAAATTCACCAAGAAATTCACCGATCAGCTTTAGTATTGCTAAAATCATATTATTAGCCCGTTTTTAGCGATTGAAAATCTGCTGATATTTCAAATGCGTCTGCCAAAATGTAAAGATAATTAAAATATTTCCGTTATTACTCTTTATAATGATTGTGTACAAAATTTTGATAATGAAAAAGTTCATATAAATGGTATTCACATTTTCAAATTTTACAAAAATTGCGGCGCTCTCTATGTACACGACTTTCAGAAATGATCAGATATTTGGGCGCTGAATATATGTACAGAATTGGAATAGTGCACAGAATATTAGGCAAAATAAAGAAAAACGTATATGAACAAAAATTCTATAATTCGAACTAATTAACTATTTAAAAACGAGTAAGAGATAAAGTAGCAAAATATACTAAGTTTTAATATTTATTTTACTCTTTTTTTCGATGTGATGATTTTCTGTGTATTGTAAAGACGGGAAGCTAGTGATGCTCACGTAGGACTGGCAATTGGTCATAAACTGTATTTCAATGACCAATCTCTGCGAACAATAAGAATTTGGAGGTATCAAAGTCTGGTAAAGTATATGAACAAAAATTCATGATCATGATCATTGAAACGTGGCCAAGACAACCTCAGCATTATTCCTCTACATTCTAGTGAAGAGACAATTCGCATACTTCTGCTGTACTTTTTAACCTCATATTTGAGGCGCCACCCACAGGTATATTCTAGAAAGTAAATTCTTCAGAAGATTAAATTAAAAATAGATTTAATTAAATGTTTTTAAAATACAAGCGGGTTACTTAATAATAAAAAAATGCTGTAGTCCCGACATTTAATACAAATTCCAGACAGTTTTTCAATTAGAAACAAGAAGTAAAAAATAAAAATAGAGTCACTTGAGACATCTGGTAGCTGTGAATTTAAAATGAGTATTTTAAGCATTTTAAATCCTCAACTTTAATTAATTTTTCATAAGTTAAATCTAGACAGTATTGTTTTTCACTATAAGATGTTTACTTATAATTAAACCTCGGAATATTTCGGATAAATTACTTTGGGCATATTTTTATCAATTGAAATTTTCCCGGACATAAAGGGAATCTGATACCTAATTACATACATAAAAATTCCGATCAGGGAAACATGCATGCTAGAAAAAAAAATTATTAAATTTAAGATGAAAGCTCTATGATGAATTACGGTAAAAATCTATGAATTCAATTTGTTGTATTGAAAATAAAGAAATTATATTCAGTTTTTATACACTTTACGAAAACAAAGTCGATTATTAAAATGAAACAAAAAATATTTCAGGCTATGTGCTAATTATAACATTTTTTTAAATGTTAGATATGTTTTGTAGAAAGGTTTTATTATTTGTATTTTCAATAAAAGTAATATTTTCAATTTTCCTAATTTATTTTTACATTATTTTGTACTAAAATAAAAATAAAAATTAACACAAGAAAAAGGGGGTTGTTCTGTGCCCACAGAATCAAATCATGTTAATGCTATCTTTAAAAAATGACAAGAATAGCATCAAATGTATAAATAAAACCACAGACTTCAGCATTTTAATTGAATGCTTGGGAAAGGTTTTACCATCTTTGAATAAAAGACCTTAAAAAATTACCTCAATGATGTATCTATTCATCTTTGAAATAATTCCACCCTCTTCCAAGAAATCGTTTAAATTGTCTGTATTTTTTAAGTATCAATTTATTTCTTTTTAATTTTCCATCTGAATGATCGCATTTAAGTTTTTTCAAAGGAAAAAAAATGCGAGGGTGTCTACTTTTATCATGTCTTTTACATTTCCGTTTCTTTTTTCGCGGTTTTTATTTCGGTTTAATGATTTTCGCTCTTTGACCTGTGGAGTGACCTTTACCGTGAACTTTAAATGTTGCTATTCACTTTTCTAGCAATCTGGTTGCAAGATTCAAAATGCATGAAAAAAAGTTATATGATAAAGGATCTGCAACATTGTTTAAAGTGTTTTCATGATTCAACTGAATTTGGAGGATTTACTTAGAATTTTGAAGGAATAAATGACACATTATAAAAGCTGTATATTCAAAACCACACCTCTCTATTAGATATTGCACCTACGATGAAGTATTTAACTGAATATGAATATACAGCATATACAAGTAGGGCTTAAAAGGCTCTTTTGAAAAGAATCTTTCCTGAAAATACAAGAGAAATAGATTATTATGCACATTACTTAAATTAATTTCTATAAAGAAACAAATTAATAATCAATGCGAAGCTTTTTGTGAATTTTATGAAGAATCGGAAAAGTAAAATAAAAACTTTACTACTCAGGCTTTTCCTGAAAACTTTGATTCGAATATTCGTTACGCAGTTTATAACTAATTTTAAATTACTTTATGTAACAGTAAAAAAATAACGAGTTTTTAAAAAAAGAATTAAAAATGCACTAGATTTTTAAAATTTTAATTTAGAATTAAGAAAGTAAAATAAAGATGTTACTGCGCACATATCTCTTTTGAATCGTGTTTATAATAATATAAACGCAATTTATAATTCTAAATTCCTTTTAGTTTTTAGCTATTTTTATTTCTCTTTCGCATATTCTTTCAGCCAATTCCATAAGCAGAATTTGAAACTCCTAGGCTATAATTCCCCTAATGTAATTAAACTACTAAATTAATTACACTTTTAAATTAAACTCCTACAAACAAATTGTTGCGGTTGTATGTATATTATATTGTATAAAATGGTTAGAAACTGTTCGTCGATCAGAAGTTTTTTGAAAAGAAATGCATTCTTAGAGGACTTTCAAAACAGATTGTTGTTTATTTGTATCTTTCCATAAGAAAAGCCTTCAAGCAGCCAATGAATTTTACCATTTTAAGTGTTGTGCAATTATTTTCATTTAAATAAAACTAATACTTGACAAAATAGCCAACAATCCTAACTATATTTCATATATTTGTGGAAATTATGAAGCATAGTGTGATCGTTTTTCTTCGTGTTTTCCATTTTTTGATTGTTCATGCCAATTATTGCTTTCTGCATGCCAAAAATTAAATTAGTTATATAACTAAATTATAGGTGGTTCTTCTTTTAAAATTGAAACTGCAGAATTTAACTTGATGGGTAAGTCATTTAACAGCTAAAAATGGCTAAATCATATTAGTTGAAAAATATTTACATATAATTATTTAGGTTTAAGCACTTCACTCTTAACGCTTTTTCACAATGCTTCTAATTTGATTCTGCAGATTGTAGATTAAAATTGAGTCGGGGGGTGGAGAGCAGATTTGGAATGTGTCTCATTTTATGAAGATATGGTTTTGTTTTTGGAGTTTTCAGATAAATTTTAATTTTCTTCTCTTATCGCGAATTTCAGAAAATACATCTTTCTCTAACATGTTCTTAAGAGTTCTCCCCTTTTGCATTTATTTTATTTTATTGTATTGAAATATTTTGTTAGATTGAAATCCTTTTTCTACTCTATATAATTTTATAAACAATTTTTTTTAATGAGCATGAGTATCCAAATTTATGAGATCTGATATTTTTAAATTAAAAAATACATTTTTGAAGCTAGCAACTATAAAACAAATATTGTTATTTTGAGATTTGTAGTATTTTCATTAACCATAATCGGAATATGTTCGAATTTTAACGTAGTTTCTGAGAAGAAGAAAAAACAATCGTCAGTTCAGTTCTGTGTAAAATCAAACCATCGGAAACCGAAATAGATTAAGTAAGGTCTCTGAAAAAACATCCCATGTATTCAAAACCATTGATCACAAAATGATCGATCGCAACTGAAATGATTCTGTTCCATCTTTCTACGTTATTCAAAAATTACGAGACTATTATTCATTCCGAAACAGACATCAACATTTCCGATGTCCATTCAAAAGAAAGATAGAAAAAAAATGAACTATAAAGAAATAGTCTCCTATCACTGATATCCAAAATCGTTATCAGAACTCTGGAAACCCTTGTCCCTGGGCTCTCCTCCAGTTTTCAATGCATTCAAAAAAGGGAGGTTTAATCTTTCTCTCTCTATTTGCGAATATGTGCCTCCCCCACGTACCTCCAGAAAATACAAAGGGGACGAGTGTACGTGTATAAAAAAATATGTAACATCCATCTCCCGGGAGAAGAGGGAAATAGACCACAAATATCAAAAAAGGGAGGAAAATGAAACAAAAAATGAAAGGAAAAAAAAACTCACCACCCTCTCAACATAAAAAAATCGATTGCATTTTTTTGCTCTCTCCCCTCTGGACGATGCTTTCACGCAGAAAAAAAGATGGTAATAATGGCGCGCCATACCTGAGAGTCTAGCAGATGCGCGGATAGTTATTTGTCCTGTATCACAGCACCTACAATAGACGGATTTGGGAGGTACGTGTAGATTAATTAGCATACGTGCCATGAATAATTAAAATTCAATAAGTTAATTAAGAACTACACAAGTTACATTCATCTTTTTACTATCTTGTGTACACAAGTTGCTTTCATTTTTTTTACTATCTTGTGTTCACAGTATGCAAAGGGTAGTTACTGCAGTAGCCAATGCGGTCAACCTCAAGATTTTGATGTCCTCAAGTCCAGATTTCTCCCAGAATCCAAAAAACTTTTTTTTGGAATTCTGCCAGGGTCTGTGAACCCAATCGATAAAACTGGAAAAAGCTAGAAAAATGAGATTTGGAAGGCTTTCTTTACATTGAATGCTTAGATCTGCTTCGGATTTTAAATGAAATCCGTCTGTCCATCAGATTGAGTTATGATATCTTTATATGAAGCCTGAAAGTAATGGGAAGACCACACCCGTTGATTTTTTATGGGAATTTAATATCAATTTTCCAAGTCCAATTTATTACAATTAATAAATGTTTGTATTATATCACTTCTGGAATCTTTCATAGAGATGGAAATAAGGACGCTGTTTTTTCACTTATATTTCTGTTATCTCTGATAACACTACATATATAATAATTTTTTTGTTCGTATCATGAATTGACATTTTACTGCAGTCGTACGCAATGAAACTTGTAAGGATAGTGCTATTTGTATATAGACGATTTGTAAATTTTTAATGGTATTTAATTTCACGACAATGGAGAAACTAAAGGATAGACGAAGTTCTTTTTATGTGAATTTTATGAGCTGTATTTTGAATATATATACGTCATAATTATTTCTAAGTAACTAAAGACAACTGTCTGAAGTATAGAAACTGTAATTCAAAATTCAATCTTTGTCCAACAATGTTTAATAATTTTAAAGTAAATTTTTGAATACTGAATGGATTCGGGGTAGAAGCGGAGTGGTTTCCGAAAAGATTGGTTGCCAGGAGACAGTATGAATCCACTGGCATCAACATTTTAATAATTACGTTCTTATAAAGATAAGAACGTAAGACAAAATTTTTAAAACCCAATGAAAATGGTTACAAAAAGTTTCTAGTATAATTTTTGGAGTCTTATATGAACTGAAAATCAAACTGAAGGAATAAGTGTGAAGTTCATGAATAATATGTGCATCATCATTTGTAAGCATCAAATTAAAACGTATATTAAATCATTTGCAAGCACCATCATCATTTGTAAGCATCAAATTATAACGTATATTAAATCATTTTTAATCATCAAATTATAGCATATGTTAGAGCCATGCGACAAAAAAAATCAGTTGTTTACGTTTCGTAGCTAGCATGTTCAAATGTATTCGGACTCGCATACAGACAAGCCTCCTAAAAAGGATTTGACTCATAATTTTATAAAAATCTACAAATTTACTATAAAGATCTGATAGCAATTTCATCCGCTTAATTCAAAGAGTGGGTTAATCTTTAAGTTGAACTTTCAAAAAATATCAATACTACTTCTCTTTGCATATTTCATAAACCAGAAGTAAAATCTCAGCAAATGAATACACAAAAGATTTCAATGTCACCTAAAGACAAATGGATATCACACAATATTCTAAAAAACAGGGCTTTTAAAAGCAATTCAAAATTTTAAGTGCTTGCGACATTCCCGACCTTGCTAGAAGTTATGTGTTTGTAGCATAAAATTGTTTCATTTCGTTTAAAGGGCTCGGACAATTGCAACGGCAGTTTTTATTATATACACGTGCCCTAGGATTTCACGTTGCTTTATGTGAAAGTGGTTCACTTGTCATCAAGAAAACTTGTAGCCTACTAGAACGGCACTGGTTCGAAGTCCTTAATTCAAAAGGCACTCTTATTCGAAGGCTATAGTACAAAAATATGACTATTCAAATCGTAGACAGCTTATCGCATCATTTTAAGATATGACGGCAGATCTTCCCAATGTAATCAACCATTCTGAGTTACTTAGCACCAAATCCTAATTAATAATTGGCCACTAATAATGCTTCGGATCTGGCTAGTTTTAGTCTTTATATTCAATGGATAAATAGAAGGTAAAGGAAGAATAGAAATTTAAATTACGGACTGAAGATAAATTTATATAATTTCGGAAATTCGCACCTTGCACAAACTTAACTTTTAAAAAATGGGCTGGTTCGAGGAATAAAGAAATCGTTTGATAAAGTCGGATATAATATATTTGCTACTTAAATGCTTCTTTCCTGAAAAAAGGCCTGATTATTTACAAAGTTGTCTTTTTTTATTCATTTATTGCAGAACTAAATCTTTTGAATAAAAATTAATAAAATATGCAAGTCGTGTAACCTTGAAAACTGACGAAAAAATCGTAAATATTTGAAATTCTCCTTAAATGTAAATTTGGTTTAATTTCTATTTATCTATTAATTTCAAATTGCCGTTCCTGAAACTCTGAAAATTGCTGGTTCAAATTAGCAGGAAATAAAATAGCAAAAAAAAATTACACTCTGTTTAGGTTTCTGATCCTTTTTTTATAGTTGAATATTGAGTATATGCAAGTAATTGATGCTGGCATTTTTCGAGAGAAATCTGAAGTCAATCCAAAATTTTAAATAGTTTCTTTTAAATTCACAGAAGAAATAAATAATTAAATTTATATTTTTAGAAAATATTTAATAAGTTCATGCCAGGGTCATTTTCGAACTGTTGCGCACAGAGGTACATGGATCATTAGTAAACTTAAAATCCTGTAAATTTTAGTTTAGTTACATTAACATCCCGTTTTAGAGCAGCAATACTGCTGTTTTGGGGACGGACCTCGAAATTTTGAGTCTCTGTCAGATGACCAGGATGATACCTGAGCTGGCACCCCCTCTTCAAGCTACCACACCAGTCGGAGAACTTTTGGCCCCAACTGATTTAACGTGCACCAGATCCGCTTACTAGACGTTTCTTCGGAGGTATCGAATCTCGAACCTGAAGCCCTCCGATTCTGAAGCAGAAACCATTCCACAAAGCCATTTTATTATTTCAAAACGAAGAATGGCCAAGAATGGAAGGATGTAAAGAAGAAAATTATTTCGGTATTTTCAGAAACCCGAAAAGCTAGTTGAGAAAAGTGGCAATTAAGGTAGCGAATTTTGAAGGATTCAGATGAAAAGAATTTTAATTCATATCTATATAATGTTTACTATAAAGAGTAGATTTAGTTTAATTTATTTCAAATAAAGTTATCTTTTTCCAAGATCTGTCTCAAAATTTCCCTTGAGTGAGGAATATTTTAAGACAAATCTTGCAATTTTGTGCCATAGTAAGATGTGAAAGTTGATATTTGATCTTTTTCTCCTTCCATGCTTCACCCATATCATGGGGTGGAAATTTAACCTTTAACCAATTAAATATGCAGATGCTATATATCATAGAATAACATCTTATTTAGCAATTTAAATGAAAATTCGTGTGATTTTTATCTGTATGTGAATTTTGACTTATCAATTTAAAAAGATGATGCACGCATGTTCTTACGCTAATGCGCAGTAAAAAACGTACGGCGATAATAGAAAAATAAATTGGCGATTCTAGTTTAATAGCTGTATAATAGTCCGTCCTTTCTTTGACAAAGAAAAAGATAAAATATTAAAACGGATGGATAAGTATTGAACTGACCAACTATTTTTCTTGTCTGTAAGAAGAATCCAATTGCATCTATGTCAGTTTGCTAGTTTTCGGATATCATGACAAAATGCTCTTTTTAGATTGAGACAAAAACAAAATCTGTTTTTTTGTTGCAAGAGAAATAACGGATGATGACCTGATTAGAAGCCTTAACAAAAACAATAGAATTTTCGGTAATTTTCCCCACCTTGCAATTTCGTTTCTTCCTTCATTAAAACCGTGAAAAATTAATGTTCTATTTACATCAATGTAAGCAGTAGCCGAACACATTACTAAAACCAGAATATCAAAACACGCCAATATGTATCCTATTTTACTGTTGTATTTTTAATCCAATCAATTTATTTCTTCTCATATTTTCTTTCTTTAGTTTCCAGTGATTGCTTAGTTTCCTTTATTTTAGTTAAGCTTGGTTTAACTCGTCATTACTATGTGAAACTAGGTTAATTTTAATGAGATGAGTCATTACAAAGGAAAACTATTTTGACATGCGTGTAAACCTCATACTGTGTTGCAAATAGAGTGTTTAAAAGCATTGAAAATGTCCTTCGGGTCAGAATTTTGATGTCTGCTGGCTAGAAATTTTTCTTTAGTTCTGGTCCATTCTCCATCAGAATACAGATCATTTTATTTGTTAAAATTTCCTACCTTGTCTAAAAAACATTATAAAAATTGGACATGGCATTAAAAATGTTATTCTTTTTCGATTCAAATGAGAAAATTTGTTAGTTTCTCTCTATAGTTTATTTTATAAAGTTCTATTTACATTAATCATTTCCGGTCGTATTAAATTTGTTCATAGGTGTCGTGCTGGTCGGAATTAATTTCCGTTGTGCTATTAGTAATATATAGTATGCAACATTATGAAGGTAGAACATAATTTATTCATTCCTTTGTAAATTTTGATATTGTAAACTCAATAATATGTTTTAATGCAATGTTTTATAGTAAAAATTATAGTTTATAATTCGCCATCATACGGTTGAAAACAGTCTCCATTGTGAAGTCTTGGTTTTCGACAACAAGTTTCGCAAAAATAATTCTTTTGTTGTCTTCAGCCCTTGACTTTTTCATGGCGAGTCAGAAATTGTTCTATTGATATTAGCTTGAGTTGTCACGAAATGGCAAAATCACCATATTGGTTCCTATTTAAGTTCCTTGGCTCGTTCTGTTATTTCATGGAAAGTGTGAACTGATATATCCTAAATGGAGTTTGAGATAAGAGAAATACAATGTAAACTTGGAGTTTGAGATAAGAGGAATACAATATAAACTTGGAATGTTTCTTTGCTGTGGTGGCAAAGAGCAGACATATGCCCGAAACGGGAAAATTGCTTTGGTGGCAAAGAGCAGACATACCACCGAAACAGTAAAACTGCTTTGGTGGCTGAGAATAGACATACGAACGCAAAGGGTTAAATATTTTTTTCAAGCAGGCTTCAAGCATTCTAAATTACGATTCCTGCTCTGTTACAAACTGAATATACTGCCGCAAGGGAATCTGGGTTCAATTCCTGATATTTTAAGGCAGACTTATCCGTGTAGAAACCGTTCATACATAATTCCAAATCGCTCAGATTAAATAAAATTTTACTTTACAGCTTATCAAGTTAAGAGTTCCTTGATTCGAGGTTAACGGGGTAAATATATATCACTATTTTTCAGGTCTAGGGCGTAATGCAATCATCTTGTGAAAATCATGAGCGTCTAAGAAATGAATGAACTCAGATATGTTTCGGTGAAATGCCCTAATTTTTTTCACGGTCCTGTTTCTAGCCTTCTGTGCCATTTTAGTAAGCATGTCATTCGAGTATTCACCATGGTTTGGGTCATCTATCTAATTAGATAACCCCATCTTTATTAACTTTTAATTGTAGTAGTAGGAGCCATCTAATTAAATAAGAAATATGAATCACATACGGGTCACATCAATGTATTAAAAATCTGATAAAAGCTGCTAAAAATGAGTCTTTCGCTTTGTTAGAAGAATAAAGCTGTGGTTTAAAATATTGTTCTCATGCTTATTTTCCAGAGAACCTCACGTATACTTTTTAATGAAATGACCCAGAATTATTTTAGAATACAAGAAATGCATCAAAACTACAGATTTTCTATAACTATTTTTGTTTTTTAGTCGAAGATTTTACCAATCTGTTTTATTCACGTCTATTATTTGATCATTTAAAACACTCTTGGAGATAAACATTTAGATACGGATTCGGGCAAGGACAATAAAATGAAATTCATATCTTTTTCAGGCAAATCTTTTTTAAAAAAATCAAAATGCAGTGATCTTCTAACATATATTTCCACCGCTTTATGACCTAAACAGTTTGGTAAGATTATGATACCATTTTGTTAGCCCAAACATCACTTAAAAGGAGGTAGAAAGATTTACCCATTTCTTTATTGTTTTTCAGAGGGAAGTAAATTCATCAGCTTATCGACTATGCCTGATTTTTCATCCAAGGCGTGAAAGTCATACCCCGTGGCACAGCAAATATTTTCATGCCCAAACATCAGGAAACAAAATTTTCTCATCTTTGACACGGTTTAGCAAGCGCCATTGAAGCAGAATTAATATTTTCAATGAAAAACAATCGCAAAGTTTCTAGAAAAGCAGAAGGCTAGTTGAGACTCAGGATTTTATTACGAAGATACCAGAAAAAAACAAGTGCAAATTGCACTTTCTGTAATGAATTAGGAAAGTTAAGTTTTGAAGCAAAATTTGTCAAAATTTGCCCAACTTCATTTTCTATTTCTCGAAAGTGAAGTTCTGTTCACTTGTGGAAATGGAACCGAGAAAAATGAAAATGAAATGCCCATAATTTTAGAATGTGCAAATAATATAAAAGTTTCGTATTCCCTCCATATTGAATGGAGAATTATCTCAAAATTGAGGTATGAATTCTAATTTAAACAAGTTAGATTTTCAAAACAATTTAACTGGATAGTAATAAGATGTTTCTAAAAATTTTCAGCTCATGAAATTGAGTTGAAAATGACTGGAAATACTAACCGACAACTGTTAGAAAAAATAATATGTACACATTCTTCCTATTTTACATGCATTATATGTCAATATAATAAAAAGTGAACGTAATTTTTATATGCATGAAATAATTTGAAATCTATAAGCCCTTTAGTATCTTAAAGGTTTTCAAATCCACCGGGGCTTTTTACGATTCTACATTTATGTGCTTATGCGAAGCTTTCATTAAATTTTTAAAACCATGCTCAATTATTTGTTCTGGGTTTTTTTTAAACTTTTTTTTTTATATTTTTGTGATTCTCAACTTCTTTGATGAGAAAACGTTTATGTAAAATTCCATTTAAACTTTTTAGATTCCTTGGTTAAGAGCCTGAAGTTCATGGAAAAATTTCTATATACATCTGTGTCTAATGAATTTTTATTTCATCGTTAAGTTTTAGAAGTTTTTCCTGAAATTCTTAAACACATTAGTAATATTGAAGTTAAAATATTTAATGTGTAGAGTTGAAATTTAAGATTTTTTATTATTTAATTAAAAAAAATTTATAACTTATTTAGGATTTAGAATTTAGCTGTATGTTCTAACAAATTTTATCATTTTAAAACCATTTCTGATGTTTGTATTTTAAGAGGTTTTTAAAAATTTTTGAACTCTTATATATCTGCATATTTAAGTCCGTGTCGTTAAAGGTGCTTCTAAGATTTTTTAAACTGCTTGCATTTCTTTACAGTTTTCTAAATATCTGTAATCTCCATTTATTTTTGTGATTTTCTTTTTATCAAATTACCTGTAACTATGCAATAAAAAAATCTAAATCCACTAGCACATTCGGTATAATGTAGTTGCGTGTTAGTTACTAGATATATTTTCAAGATTTAGCTGTTTGTCAGAAATTCTTACTGAAGTTTCGCAATTCATCTGCCTTTTAATTTGTACTGTAAAAAAGTTTCATAAAAATTCTAAAGCTATTTTACTGACATATAGGTGGAGGAAGATAATATTTTCTTAGGTGCGTCAGGCTTGTCGATCTTTACGGTGATAGATCATCAGAGTATTTTATTCCCATCTTAAAGTCAAATATGATGATGAGACGGGAAAAAAAGTACTACTATACCTCAAACGCCATTTATGTCCACAATGTCTCTGATTGTCACAAGAGGGCGCCAGCAAGATTTTCCAAACCAGTGTTATGAGAAACTTTTCTAAAAATTTCTGATTTCATCTTTTTTTCTTTGTCTTTAAATTGTTGTTAAGAAAGTTTCTTAACTATTTCACAAGTGCAGCGAAGGGGAAGGGCGCGAAATGGAGAGAGAAAAATTATGAGCGCGTTTATTTCACTTTTAAAGTCAGTTATGAGAAGCGGGGGTGAAAAAATACTTTACCCCCAACGCCACTGATCCTAAGTGCTTGTTCCGAGAGGGCGCCAATAAATTGGCTTATACCAGTGTCGCTGTGAGCGTGGAGTGGCTACTGTATCAACAGCTTCCACGCTCAGCTGAGCGCCTGGATTGCGGTAGACAGCGCAGAGACGAAGCGAACGAGTTCAGCATTCCGCCCGTGACGTCACCTCCCCTCGCCCCGCTCCTAAAAAAATCGCGTCTTTTGCGCCACCACAAACCGTGATCCCGGCTCTCCGCAACGCACACCACCACCTGCTCTGGGAGATACTGGACAACGGCTATCGGGATTAGCCCCGGACACTGGCCACCACCAATCTGCGCCTCCCCCACTTTGCGGTAAGTGGTTTTGTATGGATCGTTAACGAATTGGCCCGATTATGAAGGTTCCAGCTCGCCTCTTGGCCGTGGTCAACAAATCAATAATTTTTTTTATCCAGTCCTGTTTTTTTTTTCTCTCCCATTTTTTATGATTTGGCAGGGCGCCATTAATGTCGCGACGGACAAATAATGTTTTTAGATTCAATTTGCGGTGTTCCTACTGCGCTTATGTTACGTTTTAAGGGTGTCTCGAGGAAATAGTTCGGGGTCTGCGAAAAAGCACGTGTGTATGTTTTGCCTGCTGTATAGGACTATAGACCGGTATGGACAACACCACATGTTTCTGCGCAGTTTTCGTCCACATGTTCCTTGGCAGATATCATGAAATATGATCTGATTAATTAGAACTGAATTCTGTTAGCTAAAAAATATGAAGTAGTAATTTTTAAAAACCAAGTTATAAATATAACCTATGCCATATTTCAAGAAGAAAAAAAATATCCAATATTATAACTTAAAAATGGTTTTATAATAAAGTTGTGAGCCTCTAGTTTTCAACTTGCCTTTTTCGAATACTAAAGCTGTGAATTTATTTTCAGAACTTTTCAACAATTTTATTTTAAATTTTCGAAATTCTTTTAAAATTTATACCACTTTTATTAAATTGTCGAATTTTTAAAAATCAAGTTATAAAAATAACTGATGCCATATTTCAAGAAGGAAAAAATTATCCAATATTATAACTTAAAAATGGTTTCATAATAAAGTTGTGAGCATTTAGTTTTCAACTTGCCTTTTTCGAATACTAAAGCTGTGAATTTATTTTCAGAACTTTTCAACAATTTTATTCTAAATTTTCGAAAATTTTTTAAAATTTATGCCAGTTTTATTAAATTGTCGAATAATTCGTTGTTTCATAAAACATTTAAAATTATGCAAAAAAATAAATTCGGTTATTTAACCATTCAGTAACTTTTTGGAACAAAAACCCATTTCCTTGTAATTTAGAAAAAAATTTTTAGTTGATATAAGAAAGAATCGCAACGAAATAAAATAAATTCTTCTGCTTGTGAGAGCATAAGAAATTGGAAATTTTTAAGCATTTTCGGGGAAAAATATACTATTGTGTAATCACTTAGTGTCGATACGTTTTTGAAGATTAATTATTATTCTTTTAAAGTAAATTTTAAACTGCGGTAAATAACGCTTTAAAAGTTGATTTCATAATGAATAAACTGCTTTGAGAATTACCATACTCTTTAACGAGATACCTTTTGATTTCAAAATATGAAATTATTTTTGATGCATCAGTAAAAGAGCGAAAATTGACACAAAATTTACTTTTTAAAATTTTACACTTTAGAATTTATTTGAGATACTTAATGCTTATTTTAATTTCAAGAAATGGTAATATTTAAAAATTATTTTTCCTTTTTATTATAAGAAATACTATAATATTGTAATAAATTTTCCCAACCAATTTTAAATTTATAGAAAACTGAACATTCTAAACGGGAACACAGTCTTTAAAGGTTTAAAATTGTGTTTTAAATTCCCTCTCGATTTTGTAGTATTTATCATTTTCTTTAATGTCACCGTGTTTGTTTATTTGCTCAAGAAATTAAAAGGTTGTGCCCCCCCTCCCGAATAATGCCCACTGCATACATTTAACGAGATGACATATTTTTGATATGATTTTGGATTTCTCATATCTTGTTTAAAGCCTTGAAATTATTTCAAATTATTAAAATTATTTTTTTTATTTATTCAAATCAATTGCATCTGCTCTTAAACAAGTAATTCAATGAATATATTAAAGGATTTTTCTAATACTAGTTTTTTACTTATACTTTCGAAGAATGAAACCCGAATGACAATTAAAAATACTTTATTTAATGATATAAAATTAAAAATGGCAAACTGAATAAAAAATATTATTTACATATAACGTATATGGAACAATTTGTACCAACTCTTGCTAACCGAAAAATTAGTATAATGATTTTTGATTAAGATACTTAGTTTGATATAATAAATTTTAAACCTTTTTAAGTCCGATGTAGTAATTTTTTCTTTGAAAAAAAGTTATTTGGATAATCTTAAGTGTTAAAAAAAATATGACTGAAAAAATTAACTAAGCACTTTTTTGTTAAATGCATACATGTTTCTATCACTATTTTCAATTTGATCCATTGTTTTATTGCAAGCATAAAGATATATGTAAGCTTTACTAATATTTTATTAATAGTTCTCTAATTCTTTGGTGTAATTTTATTACTTTATTTTAGGTATACATTAATATTAAATATATATATTTTTTATCTGTGATGAACATTTATTTTCAGATATATAGTAAAATATATAATATAAAAATAATTTATTTTTTCTTTAATATAAATATAGAATAATTGTTTTTCAGCTTACAGAAAAGCTACATATAAGTTACATAAGCATGCTTTTAAAGTATGAAGCTTTACTTCTGTTTTTAATTTGTGTTAGTGACAGTTTATTTTTAAATTAAATGAAAAGCAATTTCTACTGAAATAATTATTTACACTTATGTTTGATATGAATAATAAGAAATGGTATAAACACTTTTTTTCTAAAATGCACAGATGAAATAAGCTGCAGTAATCCACCTACACGAATTATAAAATATTTTGAAAATAATGAAATTGGAAAATGATTCATGTTTTAATTTTATCACTATTCAATTTTTTTTATTGTAGTTGTGAATTTACATAGTTTGTATTTTTTTCTCCTTTCTTTTTATCATTAGTTATAACTGTTAACGTGTTTCTTTAAAATATTATGAATAATTTATATTAAACTATATCTGAAAATTTGAACTTATTAAAAGTTATTTGACAAATATCTTTTGAATTAGTACCACAGTCTTTGTTCAATCATTTTTTTTTTCAATTTAAGTGTAATTAATGTCTGCTAACTGAAAATTTCAATTTAACTCAATTTCAACTAAAAATTCATGAGTAAAATATCAAAAGCATTATTAATTAATTCATTTGGCAGCAGGCATTTTTTACTGTATTATATAAAAAGGTATTATATTGGTATTATATAAAAAGTGAACCAAAGTTTTCTAGAACCTTAAAACCAGGTCTCATTTTTTCACAAAAATATATTGATAATGTAAAAAAAAAATTGAAAATATTTAGATTAATGTTAAAACAAAATTTACATTAGTAGTATAAATGAATTGCCCATATTCAATTAATAATGATTATGAATAGCAATAATTAAATAATGAAATACATTTCTCGTATTAAAAATTAAATCATTCACTGTTCTGTTTTAATAGGGGTTTGTCTATTGCTGCTTCTTTCAATACTTTTTTAGAATTTTTTTTTCCTTTTGGAAGTAATTTTGCAAAATTCATGAGAAAAGTAACTTGTTTGAATCACATAATGCAGGAATATATTTAGAAATATATTTAAAAGATCCAAAAATTGGAAAAGGAATGTTCGCAAATACATGCTTAACGATTGATTTTTTTCTCTGTTAAAAGCATCAATAACTAATTCAAAGGTTTAATGACCATCCTTCTTCAATCTGTATCAAACAGGAAGATCAAAGTAAAGTTTGTTAGACATAAACTTGATTTATGGTCAGACATTAATTTAGTTACAAATTTATGAGTTTCTAAATAAAAAACAAATTTCTTTTTTTTTTTTAATTACAACTCATTTCGAATTTCTAGATGAATTATAAAGAACAGATTTTCATTTTAAAAAAATTGTAACTAATTTCGAATTTTCAGATGAATTAATCTCAGACAAAAAGAATTAAAAGATCAAAATATTAATGAATAAAAAAAGGATTCGGTTAACTTCAATTTAGTATTATAAACTTTCACATACATGCGATAAAGAAATTAAAAAGAACTAATGTTGTTTAACCAGAAATTGGACAAAAACAATTTTAAAACATTTATTTCGTAAATCTTAGCTAAATTTTCGATAAAATTATTTTGTAAATTATGTTTATATGCTATTTCTTAAGAAAATGGCAAAAACATTTTCTGATTAAATGTTTATAGATTCATCTCTTTAATGTTTAAGAAAAAGAGCGCATTTGCTGATAAAAATTAATGCTTGAATTGCAGAATCTTTTGTGAATCAGAATAATATTTTAATCAAAATCATCATCTTTGCCTCTGCAAATATGTTTCATTTACTGAACGATTTAATTTGTAAGAATGAAATTCATTTCGAATAATTAAAAATTTTTTATAATAATGTTAAAGACGATTACTATGGAATTAAAAGGGTGAAGTTTTTTACTGAACGACTCCAAGTAAAACTGATTAAAGTTCTTAAAGTTTCTTAAATTTATTTCTCTAATATGTGTCAGCATAAAAGTTATATAAAGTTATTTGAAGCATTAGCATGAAAATAAAAATATAGCTTCATCCTTTTTATTGAATAATTTCTGATGCAAACACGTACTATCAAAAACTATAAAAATATGAATTAACAAAATTAATTATCCTGTCTGTAATTTAAATTAGATAACATAGGATGTCTATCCGTGCAAAGCAAGATTCATTATGATAAAATTTTCTTAGGAATAATGATATAATTTATAATGTCTTCTTTAACAGTAAACGGGAAAAATTATTTTACATTTATTATATAAATATATATGAATTAATGAGCAAAAATACAAGCAGTTCGTTATTTTCCCATGTTTATAATGTATTACAGTATATATACATATATATATATATATATTTAAAAAATATCTTAACTGTGCCTTGGGTTCATTTCATTGAAACGTTTTTTCATGCAATAGCATATTTTACATTCCTTTAATGCAAAACAAAGAAATGATAAAAAAGGTCTGATGAATCGCTGAAAACGCAGCCAATCAGAAATAATCGGTTCTGCATCAGAAAAGATGTTTCTTTTTCTATTTAATTTTTTTTAGCTGTTTGCGTTTTAGCTATTTCTAGCATTATACATTTAATTTTAAGTCGTAATTTTGTGAAGTGAAAAGTATTTTTTTTTTCTGTCTAAACGAAAAGTTTAATAAAATGCTCAATACCAAACATCGAATTAATCTTTATTTTGTTTAAAAGAAAGAAAGTCAGACAGAAAGAAAAATAAACAGAAAGAGCGAACTTAAGTTCTTTTGCCTCTACCTATTACGCATAATCAAAAAACTGTAAAAACACGAATTTTTGCACTCGAATAGTTCTACAAAATACAAACAATGGGTAATTAAGATATTTTTCAATATGCTCTTGTAAGGAAATTAATAATCCCTTTAATATTTGATGAATTATTATTGGTCGAAACTGAATAATTGAATCCTGATTTCTAATAGAGTTTTATTTGGTGACCGAAACTATTATGCCCAAGTTAAATACATCAGATATTCCTAATAGAGGTTGAATGCCATTTTTTTTCGTATTGATATGTAGTTGTTGGTATGGAAAAAATATTTTTAATTTAATATCAAATATTGATGGTTTTGGTGAATGACGATAAAAAGTTCATCCAAAAAATTATATATATTCAGTTATAGGATTTTTTTTCTAATGTTTATCTCTCTCATATGAACAATACTTTTGGTAAATAAGCAAGAAAGCAGTTTTTCTTTTTTAAATCATAGTTTTGTTCATGATAAGAAAAAAATTCATTTTAAATTTTTGCTTGTTATTTATTTAATTTTAATTTTTTTTTTTTTTTTTTTTGTTAAATCATGTGAAAGGAGTGACGTTTTCAGCACAGGAAAGTAAAAACCATTAAAAGAGACCGTGGAAACACATTCAGAATTTATGTACCTTCAAACACTATTCAGCTAAAATATAGCTTAGCAACTATTTATTTTAGCCTCTTGATAGTGCTGCTTCATATGGTTAGTTAAAATAACAGAAATTAGAAGCCGAGATCCGTGAGAAAGTCAGAACTTCACACAATTCAGAACTTAAAGTAAAATTTGAATTCAAGTAATTAGGAAATAATTAATCTTTAAGAAAGCAAATGGATATTATTATGTATACGCAATTACGGTACTGTATGGAAACCACATACTGCTTCATATTTTTATTATGGTTTAAGATAGAGCTTTCGCAAGCGTTTCTTTACTATATCAGAAAAAAATCTGCTTCTGTTTCTCGATACTGTTTACTTTTGACTAGTTTTAAGTATTAATTGAAACGGAAACATTAGGCAATTAAAGCTCGAGTTAAAGAAGAGATTCATTGAGGATATTGCTAAATGTTTTTCAATTTTAATTCATTGTTATTAATATTATGGAATCTCAAAATTATGCTTTTCATAAATTCCATTGCAAGTGGCTCCCCTTGCATGGAATACAGATTTTGATTAGAATAATCTAGTAGCTGATAAGAAATTATCAAAATATTGTATTGCCATCATGAAAGCATAAGTTTACAAATTTTCAAAGATGTATCGTATCAGTAAGTGATTGAAAAATTTGTTACAATATTCCATCTTTACTAACACGATTTAAATCATAAGTGCAAATTACTTATTTTTATAATTCTTACCATTGTTCTGATTCCTTGTTTTGATCACTAGTACACTTTTAAAACGGTATTTCGTAATGATATAAAGAAATAAAAATTGAAAGGAACTAATGCTTGAAAATTCAAAACTTAATCTTCAACTGATAGAATTAAAAAAATGTAAGTTTAAAATTTTTGGGAAATATCATACTTACAGTTTATAAAAAAGCATTTTTTTTTCAAAATAATGATTCAAAGTAAATTTATTTATAGTTTAATATTTCTTTTATTTTTTTAACATTTGATTCGTTGTCAAGAAATAAAATAAAATAGCAGCCTTACGGTGTAAATTCTATCTAAAAATAAATCGCTGTTTGAAAATTGTATCTTAATTTTTCTGTTAGTTAACCTTTTATTGGTCCATGGGAAGTATGCTCACCGGCAAATTCTTCAGTCTTTGTATGATATTATATATGTAGATTATCGTTAAGTTCTGGTAAATTTTTAAATAAGACAGAAATTTTAATGTTACTGTTTTTTTGTGTGTCTCACTCAAAATGATGTGCCTTGATTTGTTCCTTAATTACAAACAAATAAATTAAATGTATCTAATATGCTAAAGGAATCACTTTTTTTCCCAATCCCAATAATGTTTTAATATACGATTACTAGAAAAAAATGGCCATTTAAAGGGTTAAGTAACCCGAACAAATCGGGAGCATATGATGAATTTCATCTTAAAATACTTATAGTCTGGTTGTTTATGATTAGCACTGATGAGTTAGGATAAAACGGCTTACATGTTTGAAAGTTCTCCCAACTATTTTTACGACAGTTAATCGTTTTAGATTAAAGATGATTTATTTTGGTGCGGAGGATATTTTCAATTTTTTCAGCTACTGAATATTTTTATTCCATGCTCGATTTATTTTTATTATTATCTATCATTAAGTAAACAGCAAAAAAATATCTTGCATCTAAAAGTAACTCTGTATAACTAGAAATAAAAAAATCTGTAATTATCGATAATATATAGTTCACCAACACTCAATTAATATTTTATTTTTCTTCATAAATTATTACTAATTAGTTAAGTAATAATATAAATGAAAGGAAAATTCTGTTACAGAATGCTAATTTAAATAGTGTATAGGTTCTCATTAATTAATCATAGATCCATAACAAGTTTGGCTGGTTTTCTAGACATACCTATTCATAATTCATTCACCTTTCAATGCATCTCAATGTCAGAAGTTATTATCATAAAGTTTTGGAACTGTGTCTGTTAAATCTATTGATCCCTATAGAGAGTTTATGTTTCCGAAGAGATAGTTGCCTTTATTGCATTCCTTTGGTATCTTTTTTCTGCTAATATTTTCCGTTGATGTGGTGTGGAAGTTCGGAGAAAGAGATGCTGGCTTATATTCTTCTTCGTCATCGGGCTACAGCTAAAAACAGCAGCTCCTTTTTAAAATATCAAACGTGTTCCTATTTTTAAAATACTTAGCTTAAAATTTCAATTTTGTACGTATGAAATAAAGAAATTATATTTAATTAAAATTTTAAAAGATAAACATCTATTTTTGGGGCAGTTAAACAAAGCAATTTTGGTCAATTATGATGTCAACACGAAATTTTCAAGTCTTAAAATATTGATAGAATTAGGAGAATTATAATTCAAAATTTGTTAATGAGATTGTTAAAATGGAACTGATGAATTTAATAAAAAGTAATTAATGAACTGTTGCATTTCTATGATAAGCTCAGTTCTACAGTATTATACAGAAGAACTTTTTTTCAAATCATTAATATTCGTTCCCTTGCATCATACGAATATTGAAATTTCACTTCTTAAACTTAAAAGCAATTAAGCCAATGAGAAATTAAACCAATGAGAGATGTCATAATAAGCCAAAGCGCTATAATAAGACGTTGAAATTTAGCCAGTGTGAGACGCTGTAATATACCAAAGAGCTGTTATAGTCGCTGTAATAAGATGCTGAAATTAAGCCAAAGAGATGCGCTATAGTTCGATATAAAAATTGCAGATAATCCTCTAACATCTGCAATGAATTCCTAATTGAATTCGCTGAGACATATATCGCGGAACTGAAGGTGTCATCTAATTAGAAGCTAAAAGAAGAACAAGAAATGAAATAAAACATCATTGAATAATAATTAATGAAATAACAACTAAAAAATCATTTACTTTCAAAGAAAATTTTATTACAAAGTAATAATTTTTAAATATATTTTTATTGAATTTTTTTACTTCAAATTCAACAGAAAATAAATCAGTTATTGTTTTTATGCTAAAGAAATGCAAAAAAATATTGTTTGCATTTCTTCTGATATTAAAAGATGGTTTATAAAATCTAACAATCCCGGGTTTTGAATCTTAACACTTTTAACGCTACCGACGAGATATCTCGTCTTTCAAATACTTTCTATTGATATTTGTCTTTTCATTTAGTTTTTATCTAATTTATCCTTTGCGATGAATTTGTTAAGATTCAAAAAATAATCTCTTTAATGCTACCAATTTCCAATTTAATATCGTCGGTAGCGTTGAAAGTGTTATTAAGTACTATACACTCATATTCACAAGTAATTCAAAACACACATATTTAAGCTATTTTTCTTGATTTATTTTGTTCATTGGAGTGTAAACAACAGATTACATCAAAAAAGATTACTATAATTTTAATTTCACTATAAATGGATTTCCTGTGTTAATTAATTTCCAATATTCTTCTCATTTTCAAATAAATCCGTTGGTAGATGTTTTAAAAAGAATTTCTGAGAAAAGTTATTTTGTATTACAAAATCTGGTATCGCTTTAGCTTTTTAAAGTAATTCAGTTGCTTTTGCCTGCGGAAGCATTTAATATTTTTATAAGAAATTTTATTTCAAATAACTACGAATTTAGGCGGTCACGAAACCATTGAATGTGAACGTGTGAAAAAAATTCAGTTGAAATATCAAATACGTGACTGCTATAAAGATGGGCCGCAGAATTCCAAATCTCCTTTAACACGATTGCAAAAAGAATTTAAGAATTGTTTGAAACTATTAATAATAAATAAAAACAGCTTAATCCTCAACTATAAGAAAGTCGTGACGAAAAACAGATCATTTCCGCCTAAACTGTTAAAAGACTACAAAGGATTTAAAAACTTTTTTTATATAAACTTTTCTTCAAAATTCTAGGATTTTAGAATTCAGCAATTTCTGAAAAATACTGAAATCTTTTTTGGGGTGAAATATTAAAAAAAATATTAAGGGTGCAGTAATTCTAAAGAAATCCTCCTTTAACTCTAAAAAAAAAATACCTGCTATCCTGATAAAATATTTTCGCACAAAAATCTAAAATTAAGTTAACTTTGAAAGAAGGTCTGTTTTTCATTATTTTTCATAAAAATGTAACAAAATAATACCATTTGAATCATCTTTTGATGTGTAGAATCTATGGCCTGGGGCATTAAGTGCTTTACAAGCCTTTACATAGAGCACCGCGTGATTCACCTGTGGCTCACATCTTCTATCTGATTGTTACCCGAATCATCTATCAAATTAGATTTCTTCTTATCTATAGATAAAACATTTTCGTATAAAAACCTTAAATAAGATGACTTTTCAAAAAAGATATGTTTTTCATTATTTTTATAAGAATGTAATAATAGCATTTAAAACATCTTTTGATAGATAGAATCTATGGCATGAGGCAATAAATGTGTTACAAGTCTTTACATTGACTCGCATCTTATATCTGATTGTACCCGAACCATCTATGTGATTAGACTTCCTCTTATCTTCTATAGTTAAAAACGCCAAAGAAATGGTCATCTAATTCAGATTTTCCAAATATCAAGTGTGAGTTGTGACAATAAACGTGCTAAGCAAACTTCGATTATCCGGTCAAAACATAGGTTTGAAATATTTTGAAATCTTAGTTGTATTAGTTTCCTGATCCGATTCCGAAGTAAATATCGATAAAAGATATTATCATAAAATGATTAAAATATATCAAAGTTTGTAATACTTGATTAAATTGTTAAAATTTGTAAAATAACAATTTCTTAGCCTTTTGAACTGATATCTTTAAGGTGTTCCATCAGTGGTAATGTATTTTGAACTTAAAATTATGTATAAAATTTAGAAAATATTGTGGTAATAAATAGATGCTTTCTTGAATCTCGCCAAATTTCTGAAACTTCAAGCTCTTTGACCTCCAGATTTTAATGTAGAACCATCGGTACAGATTAGAAAAGAAGGTAAGGATGAGGCCTAAAATCAAATGAATGAAAAATAAAATAAATATATTAAATACTCATTAAAAGTGAAAATAAACTGGATAAAATATTTAAAAAATGTATATATTTTTGTGGCAGTTTTATTATTTTCCTTTCAGATTTAATTGTTGAATGTTTCAGCCCGTACTAGCTAATGGCAGTTGGGGCACGTTAAATATGTCGTGACTGTAAAGTCCTCCAAGTTCCCATAACAAATTCTACCTCAGGGAGTGCTGAGTCAGAGATGAGTAAGTCTCTGATTTAGATCTAAATTCTGACTCACAGATCGACGAATGAGTGCATGAATGAGTTCGACCGCCCCCTAAAAAGGATTGTGTCGTGTGTGTTCGAGCAAAAGTCGTACTTTCACCTTAACGGTGCTTGTTAACAACGAAAGGCGCATATTTTTTTTTTTTTTTTTTTTTTTGCCTTAATTCGAAAGAGCTCCGCTCATTTGGGCTTAATATGACCAAGTGGCATTAGACCCACCATCACCATATTTCAGCAATTTTATTAACATATTGGATGTTTTGTCATTTATATGCATGATATGATACTAATAATTTAAATAATAAAATTTGTATAGTTAGTTATAAAAGCATATACCCCTTGATATTTAAAGTATCTTGGCATTCAATATTTAAAAGTATTTCGTCTGTAGTTAGAGTTGGGAAGAAATTTTCTCTAGGAAGTAATAGTATAATCAATTAATCTAGTATTCGTTTTTTATATTAAATCTTTGTTGATAAGTAAGAAAAAAGGACAGTGTGTGACATTTAAGCCAGATTTGGGGCAAATCACGGATGTTATTTAAATCACAGGCAAAAAAAAAAAAAAAAAAAAAAAAAAGAATCGGAACTGTCCACATTGATCTGGAACGTCCGCTCACTCTCTACCTTTCATCTGTCCTCTTTACGCTGAGTCATCAAGTTAGTTTTTGGATAACTTTAATTCCAGTGAGAATCAACATCCTGTTCTTTGCCTTGAATAAATGGATTTTTTTTATACTTCTTCTCAAATTCGGTTCAATAAATATCCGCTACAAAATAGGTTTAGTAATTTAAGAAAGACTGATGAAATGTTTTAATGAATTTTTTACGTAATTTTTTCACCCTCGTGATCATCAAAATCTTTTTTATTAGAAAAGTAATAACTGCGTTTTAAATAAGCTAAATAATTTTTTTTTTCATTTGGAACAAATAGACTCCTTCAATATTCACAAACTTCAAAAGAGGAGGAAATCTTAACGTTAAAAAATTTCAAAAGCTTTATCACAAAACATGTTATAGTAGTAAAATTTCAGTTATCTTTTAAGCATATAAGGCAGATTCCTGTAGGAAGATTACCTATTGCAATAGTCTTTCGACACGACTTAAAGAAATATTTCTGCAAATCTTCCCCGATCATGGTCCCTAGAAACCAAAATCACGCTTCTTTCAAAAGTTTATGCGTATAAAGTTTTGTCAGCATTATCTTGTTAAAAAAATAAGTAGAATAATCTTGTAACGTGTCAATCACTGGAAATTCCTTATGATTTTTTTTATACATCTATATTTGAACATGAAATTGATACTTGAATTAAAAATGAAAAATGAGCCCGTTCATGTGGGCTAGTGTAATATGAATTTTTTCATGAATATACCATCTGGTCATTAGGATTAATTTAGAAGTTCGCAGAATGGGTTAAGTTATCGTCTTCGGCATATGAACATATGATCTTAAGAGGTCAGTCCCCAGAATGCCTATTTGTAGCTTTGAAACTCAGCCTCAATCGACCAAATCAAATGTATATTCTTGTAGGTAGATTTCCTTTTCCAATTCCTATCAGTTGCAATGGTTCGGGAAAAATTCTTCTACGATGGAAGGCCCTAGAACCAAAACAACCCTTCTTTCAAAAGATTATATGCGTATAACGCTTCCCCCATTCTATATTGAGAACAAGATAATTGCAATAATATCGTTTAGATTTTAACCAGCTTGGAATATGTTGTAAGAAATATTGAAACATCGGGTTAGTTAGTAAATGTGTCATCTAGCTCATAGGAAGTGGAAATAGCGAAGGGTTGAAATTTTCATTTTGCTTTAACTTTCCTTTTCCTTAAAAGTGAAGATAGAGAGAAGTGAATCAAATTAGCTAAATCGCCCCTCGTTAAGACGAACAACTTTTGTACTCAAAGTTTTTCGATAACTGTGATCTCGTAGAAGTTAAGGACTAAAATGTAAGTTTTAAATCCAAATTTTCCCTGAAATTAGATTCATGAAATATTAACTAGGATGGAAAGAAATCTATCTACCTTTGCTTTCCAACTTGCCGAGAGGAATTTTTTTTTTATCTCAATTGAACCACAAATACTAATAACCTGTGCTAAAATATCGTTTCTTCTGAAAAACCTGCTGACCAAAAATTAGAAAAATATGAAAACACGGGAAACGTATCATTTTTTAAGAAAAAAAAAATCTGTACACATTAAATATAGCATATCACATTATAGTTTGTATAGATTTCAAGCACTGCTGGTACAAAATTTTCTTATATACATTTTCCCGCTGTATTGATTAAAAATAATTTGTTACCTAGAATAATACAATCTCATAGAGGATGGAGTTAATTTATGGGACTTCATATCACCTGATAATCGTAAATGCCCACGTCATCTAGCAGAAAGTGTGTTTTTCCTTGTAAATAAAATTTCAAACTTTAATTGAGTCCTTCAAATTTGGCTTTTATTACGGAAACACATAAATTGGTTACATTTAAGTGTTACATTGAAATGTTATCTACTTCAACTGCAAGTGAATTGTGACTGCTAGCCCACACCATAAGCGAAGAAAAAAAAATGTTATGTAAATCTGGTTGTAAATAATGAATCATGTTTATTGGTTTCCAGACATGAAAGAAAAATTATTTGACTTATTTGAATAAAAATAAATAAATAAATAATGAAATCTGTCGATTCATCGTTAGTCGCAGCAATCTCAAAAAGGTTGCACATTTGATACCAAACCACAAGAAGTAGCAGGCAAATTGTCATTTCACATACATCCCAAACATAGGGAAGAGTTTAAAAATGAATTCGGGTGCAATGAATAAATCACGCTTATTGATTATAAAAGAGCGAAATCAAAATATTTGACTCATCTGAATAAAAAAATGAAAACATCAAATCTGCAGTCGTAGCAACTGTTTTATGGTCTGGAAAGGTCACCCGGTTGATACCAAATCACAGGAAGGGACATTTCGCCTTGCCATTTTATCATATGCTTCATTTCTTACGAGTTGTTTAGTTCCGAGTTCTTCCTCTGCATCGGATTAGTGGAGGGTTGGGTGTTTTATGAGAAACGTTTGTGTGTTAAATTTGTCGGGGGCACCCGAAAACATCTGCTCTTTTGAAGCTGGATTTATGGGAATCCAGATCTAAATCAAACTGCGTAATGTGTATTTATGGCACATAAAAGTTACATGTACTGACGGACATAGAGTAGTCATTCATTTTTTCTTCTCCCTTGTGAATATCATTAATTTTTGTTTGTTTTTCCCAGCGTAGAACGGCCTTCACTCTTGATCTTTTAAAACGTAGTAGCCGATTGGTCTTGAGAAATAAATATATTTCCGTAAATTTAAAGTCATTCCTTCGATTTAGATTTTTCTTCTGGCCAATCAATTTTTTCATTTGTTTTTTATATTAATTCATATTTCTGTTAGTGGCAAAATTTTGCTGTAAAATTATTTTACGTACTCATTAAGGCAATAAATATATTCAGCATTTTATAGCTAATTCACGTTCTTACTTTTAATGTTGCTCTCGTAGTAACTCGTTTAAAGTAACGGTGGCCTAATGGGCTTGATTTTGATACTGGATGGTTGGTTGCAGATTCTGCACTAGAGTCTACAAAAATTATAACATGTACGTTTATTTGGTGCTATTCAAATGAATTTATGTGAAATGACTTTCCAATGCTATAGCGTGGAAGCACGAATAGAGGAAATGTTTTCGGTCGTTTTCTCCACATAATTGAAACTCCAAACGATTCTTGTATACCATCAAAAGTTGTTAGTTATCTCTACAAAGCAAATTCATTGAAAAACATAATAGTGAAAATATTGAAAAACATAATAGATATCTATATTGAAAAACATAATAGATCATAACAGTGCTCTTTAAAAATGGATAGATAAAAAATCCTTTTATTGATGATTCTTTTAATTCCTATATGGAGTTCTTCCTTATTTTAAATAGAAGTTTTTTTTTTTGTTTTGATTTTAAACCAGTTGCATTGGAAGATATACGATTTGCTCAAATAAATATCAAAGTGAAAACTTTCAGCGTAACACTGAATACATGCATGGAAGTAACAATAAAACGCTTGATACGCAGTAATTTATTATATCGGCATTTAATCTTCTTGCTTCGAGTCCCGCAATTAACGTGGATGAGATTTAATCTATATTTTATTGCATCCTCCTGCGATTTCTGTGGACTATTGCGTTTATTTCTATTAAAACTTTGGATTATATTATACTTCTATTATAACTTTATATATAAATTACTATTAAAAATGTTTCAAATTATAACCAAAAGTTGAATCTAGATCACATAATAACTGGAGAATAAAATACAGACATAAATTTCTGTAGTTGGCAGATTGGTACAGTCAAATGAAAACAAATACATGTAAAAACCTACTTCTGAAAAATAAAATTTGTAAACGTTACAATAATTATAATATTCTCGTGATTTCTGAAACTATTCCTCACGTAAAATAGTTTATCTATAAGAAAAGTGACATAACTCAAATGTAATAATTTTTACAGGAAAAAAAATAGTAATTTTTATTGCATCATCAAGCTATGGCAATTGGCTTTTAGTGCAGCTGTAAAAATATACATTAATCTCTCAAGATTTAAGACATGAAAGACATTTGCTTCAGTACATTTCATCCTTCCATCCTCTTTACCCGGTCCCTTCACTTATAAATGCAACCTCATTTTTAGTTGCAACATTTTTCTTGTAGCACAGTTTTATTATATTCCAGGTTCCTCTCAAAATGATGAAGCTAAGATGGGGATTTAACGTAGTCAAAAAAATTTAAATTTTCAGCCCTTGATAACCATGACCGAAAATATTAAAACAAAATGAAATTCCAATTCCCAAGTTTTGATTAACCGCTGTGATGCACTAAGCACAAAAATTGTCTGATTATAAACAATAATAAAGTCTCAACTCAAAACATTTAACTTTTCTTGGTTTACGCAACATAATACATTTGAAAAGATGACTATAGCCAACGAAATGAGTTGCTACCCTTCTAAATTGTTATACAATACGGAATCTAACGGTCTTCAAAATATTTACACTGATGTTCCTTTATCGATAGCAAAACTGGCATGTAGAATAATATAAAAAAGAATGAATTGTTTGAAACTATTTCCGAATGAAAGATATTTTCTTTCAGCTTTACTCACGTAGTTCAGAAGAGGAGCGCATACTTAGTGTTTGTTGCTGCTATATAGAGTAATTTATTAAGTAGTTATTAAAAAGGTAATGATATGTTCGGTATAATTATATGTAAATGATTTCCCATTTTTCATACGGCGCGTAAACATATGGCGGTGTCTATGATGCCATTTTTCATCTACCATCTCTTACTTTCATTATTTTTGAATATTTAAAAGGAAGAGTCATTTTTTGCGTTAGTGGAAAACGTATCTATATATGCAGACAGGAATTGAAATGAATGCAGAAAAGTTGATTTCCGAATCAACAATGATTTTTTTCTATCCTTTGATTCAATTTAAAAGGCAATAATACGCTTTAAACATGTATGTAAAATGTATTAAGTGCATTTGAGTTGTAGTTGATATTTATTAAAATCAATTTATGTTGTTAATTTTATAACTTGGATGGCGTCAATTTTTTATGAGGAATTAAGGTTTATTTTTGCATATTTTATTACAGACAAAAAATTTTAATCTGAATAAACGCTGATTGCAGAATTTTGTTTCCTATTAAATGTTTTATATAGCTTTTCCTAATTTTGTATTCAAAAGCTATTCATTTCAATCATAATGAACTTTTTTCACTTGAATTTCAGCTCAGAGTTGTAATCTAAGTCACTTTTTTAAAAAAAATAAAATGTTATTTTATGAAAACCAATTATGACGCTCTTTTTTCATAATTAAATTCTATAAAAACCTTACTTTTTTTACAGATTTAAATTTTTTGAGAGAATGCATATATTTTGTACTTAAAATTTATTCAGTTTTATCGATTGAACCATTTGAAATTGTTAGTTTTTTATTTTTTCGTTGTTAAACATACGAACTCACAGTATAATTTTATTTTAAACAAAGTCCCATTCAGCATTTTTTATTGACTACGCAAATCAGATCCGCATTTTTTATTTTTACCCTAGATAATTTAACCTAACTTTGATAAAATATAATAGGTCATCAACTTCAAAATAGAGCGAATTCCTTTTTGAAAATTAGCTGCATTTGAGGGAATGCCTTTTTTACTGGTCAGCTCAATTCTTCTTGAATTTGATTTTTTTCCTGAAATCGCGTTATCACAAGGACAAATTCAAAGCAATGTTTTTCAGAAGTGAAGAAAGAAAATTTCTGCTAAAGCTGTAATGAAGAAGACAATGTGAGAAATTCTTTCAAGAGCTTATAGGAAGGTAAATTGGATCTTGATAAGTATTGCTCCATTTATCCTTAGCCAGCAGCACTTTTTCTGGAAAAGAAAAAAAAAAAAAAAAAACGGGATTGATTTACCCGAATTTTTTTAGCTTACTCTTTAATGCATATGCCAGTGTTATTAACCTACGCCGTTGACAAACAATAGTTACAAAAGAACTAATCACTACGGATTTTTGGTGATTACAGTAGGGTTGAGGTACAGAAGTATCAGAAAGATGAATGATTATAACAATGTGGATTTTGGAAGCCTTGCCGATCAATTTGAATCAAAATTTGATACGGAACAATTGTTGTCTCAAAATCATTTATAAATTTTCATTTTGATTCGAGTTATCGTTTCTGCATATTTGTGAAAGTACAGACCGACAGACGGTCAATCCCTTGTTACATCTGGTTCTAAATTTGACACATATCTACAAATGATAGATCGCTTATTTTTACTATGCAGATTAATCTCTTTTCGTTTTGTTGTTTTTGCATTAACTTATATTCATAAAGTTAGACGAATTTGCTGTGAATTGGTTTCGTGAAGCATTTCACCAAATATTCACTTTTCACCTGTATACCAAATTTCATCTGCTAACCCAAAGAATTTTTAAATTATCATTTAGAAAGACAGATATGGATTCAAAAATGCATTTTTTTAGGGCTCCTGGCCATCTAAAACATGGTGATACGTCAAAAACTTGAGGATTTTATGACGATTACAATACTTTCTCTTTGTGTACATTGTATCTGAGAATATAAAAATATGTTAGGTGTATTGTGAATACTCCGCTGTAATATATAAAAAATGAATCTTTCAGTGCATAAATCTTTAGTTTATTAAAAATTTAGCAAATCTTTTATTCACATAATTATATTATTTTTGATTACAAACTAATATTTTAAACACATCATCCTATGTATTTTTACGATTAAGATTCTATTAAAATATAGTGAATCACAGATGAAAAACTTTGGGGATTCTAATCTTTTTTCAGCGATTTTTAATATTTCAAATGGCCCAAAAAGCAAGATGTTTTCTTTTCCATTTTAATAAATGTATACGAAGCCTCTTTTTAAATTAAAAAAAATTATAAATTGTTGAATATAAACCGAAGATTATAACAATATTCGAATTTAATTCAGTTTTGAAATTTAAATAAAGAAAAATATTAGTCCCACATATTTGCTTATTCGATCAAATTTGGACGGGTGCTATCTAAGTTAAACGAATTGATAAATTGATTTACCAATGCGGTCTATAATTTTAGTTCTGAATTTTCCTCAATCAAAAAATTGTGTAATATAAAAGGCCGAAAGCCCTTAAAACTAATAATGAAAGTTATTTTGGGGAATTTAAGGTGACTGCCTACCTTCGGGACAATTTTTTAATCTTTAATTTGTGTTTTCTAGTTAAAAATTGAATAAGAAGAATAAATATCTATAAAAAATTTCTGTGAATGTTCCATTTTTTAAAATTGACAAATTTCGTGTAAATTTTAGCAAAATTTAACCAAAACGGTTACACCAAACTCTACACAAAATTCTAATCCATCAGTTAAAATTCTCTTTACGCATATCATACATAATTTATTTATCTTCCAAATGAACTAAAATTTGATATTAGTTAACATTCAAAAATGTTATGAAGATTTTTATGTTGCAATGTAGAAATTATTATTCAATTTGCAGCTATTTTCTAACAAAAAAGGCTATAAGTAAAAAAGTATTTACTGTGTATCAAAACCTTTAGTTCATTTCATAGACAATGGTATAAAGAACATTATCTGAAAATTTCATTAAAAAATATTTCTTAATACTGGATACATCATGTTAATGGTTTACAAATTCGATCAAAAAATTATTTTGAGAAAAATGGGTTTAAAGTTTACATTCAATGCAAACAAGTATTTTTTCTTCATAAAATAGTCCTGGTATTTGTAAGCTAAACCTTCTGTTTCCTCGTGCATTGCACATTTTTATTTTGCTGAGCTTTGATTTTATTTCTGCGAACTTTTGCAGGTGGCAACGAGTGCATTTTTAAACTGCAAATACGTTCATAGTCAAAAAGCGTTAGTGCTTAATGAGTGTGACTATTAACTTCTATTTGTAATTGATTTAACATCTTTTTTTTATCGTTGTCACCTTCATGTACAGATATATAGGACTCGAATCACAGAATTTGGAGCTCAACGAAATGCTGTTTCGAGACTACATCCCAGGGCATTTTCAGGAGGTTCAAACCCGATTCCACCGAAGAATTGTTGTGTAAGCGAGTTTGATGTGATTTTGGCTCGGGCCAAATGTCCTCCCACTGGTGTGGTGTAGTGCTGTGAGGAGAAAGGGGTACCACGTTAGGTGCCGTCCTTGTCATCTGACCACAGTTCAAAATTAATGTGAGAAAAGTTGAATGGGATTTACTTTCAAAATAAAATGTAGCAAAAATATATTTTAGTGTTAAATCGCAAAGACGTAGTATAAGAAGAGGATGTAAAATTACAATGTAAATAGATGCTCGAGAGAGTGAAAATGTTGCAAGGTACCATCAATAAATTTAAAAAAAGTGGATTTTCAAAAGATATACCGTGCACAAGAAACATCATTAAACATTATTATTTCCGTTTTAAAAGGCAAAATAAAAATGCTAAAAGTGACATTTTACTGCAACTTCAGTTTGAAGACTGAGACTTCCGGTTAATTTTCAAGTAGACTGTACTTTTTCAATTTGATATGTCTTGGCTTCTAGATGACATAAAATGAAAAGAAAAACGGTTTTGGAAAAAAAAAATGTTCAAATTAAATTATTTTTGCAAAATTTTTTTTGACCAATGTGGTCGAAAGATGTCATTTTCATGTTTTCATTTTTGGAAACAGATTTATTTAAATATATATTTAGATCCTCCAAACAGCATTAATCAACCTTTAAAATTTTATATTCAATCAAGGAGCAATCAACCTTTAAAATTTTATTTTTCAGATCATGCAAAATGAGTTTTTAAATTCACAAAGGAGTCTTCATGTGAATCATTATACGTTTGATTCCGAGCTCGGATTCTTTTCAAAATACAAAGAGGTATTTTTTATAAAATAGGTTTCAGCAATGCGCCCCCCCCCTTCAAAAAATAAATTATAGTATCTGATTGGAATAAAAGCTTTTGCTGAAATTGTTGAAGTTGCATGTATTATAATAGGATCCCAACGTCATGGATTAGATAATTATCTTATACTTCGTCTGGATTAAAATGAAATATCTCAGATGGACACCTTTTTTTACTGATCAGCAATCAGTTTATTTAAAAATGGATGAACTATATATATATATTCAAGTGCTGATAGTTTACTATTTTCCTTAAAAAAATATGTGGTAATTTTCCCCCAAATAAGTTTATACTTTTATTTCAAAAATACAACTAAATGTGACCTTATGCCCAATAGTTCATATTATACTTTTTCAGAAATCTTAATAAAAGGAACTTTTCAAATGATGGAAAGCGGCAAACCTCAGCTAGAGAATGCACAAATAAAAATGACCTAGACATCCTTTAATGGTCAATCAACTTTTTTCTCGCCCACCTTCATTTACACCTCCCGAATTCTAATTTAACTCCCTAGTTAAATTATGTCTTATTGAACTGTTGCATCAGTTTAAGGTCAGCCCATCTGAGGGAAAGAAGCGGTTCAAAGGCCTTCCTTTGATCATTACCCATTGAGAAGCAGATTTCTCAAAGGTGCCCAATTCAGGTCCTTCTGCACTTCCCGTCTTTTTTATTCTTTGTTGATCAAACAAAATGTAGGTGAAGGAATAGTTCCTTCATGTCAGAGGCAAGAATGTGCTCTTTGCCATAGCGGTTGGCGTAAGTCAATAGAGGTAACACCTGTTGGTATCTGAAGAAGTTGGATGTGGTGTTTTCTCGCCGGAGTCCAAGTTGTTAGTCTCTCCAGGTGGTAAAGTGGAAAAAAGTCTTTGCGTTTACTCTGCACTCATTCTTGTGGAGAGCAGAAAGAAGGTTTCGAGCACTATTGGGTCCTTGAAGGGACGATCCACCAGCTTCGGAAAATATTGTTATGTGAGCGAACGTTTACCTTGGGTGCCCTGCATTTGCGAACAACCCAATCCAATTCAACAAGTTTTTGTAATTATTGGCTCTCAAAACAACTCTTCAAATCGTATACTGAAGCTTTAGTTACACAGCCCAGAATTGAGAGTTTTATCTTTCCGTCTTCTCGCTTAGCTGCATGCCTTGTCCTGTAATTATAGGGGCCATATTTTTTCTACTTGAGTCGTTTCCAAGTCATTTTATATCCTCAAGCTTGTAAGTTTTATTTGGGAAATAAGAGAAAAAAGATTTTTCTGTAATTGTGCTGAACTGTTTTGTAGCCTTTTCACCACAATATATTAAGCCTTTGCACTCGGATGGTGCCTCTCACTCACCATTCAAGACAGCGCAGTATTTTTGTTATATTTATTTTTCAATTTTGATTGTTAAAGATGCCTACAGAATTTTGAAAAAGAAGTAGATTAATTTTTCAGGGAAATTCAACAATTATGGATATTTTTTTGTAGCAATAAGTGTTCATGTACTAAGTAAATAATTATCATTTTCACGTTTTATTTATTCATTTTTCAAGTTGATTCTTAAAAACACTTACAGAATAGTGTAAAAGATATAGATCGATTTTTCTGGGAAATTAAAAAAAACAATTATGTATATTTATTTTTCAAAGCAATAAATAAGTTTTTGTATCAGGTTAATAAATATGCATTGAATTACTTTTCAGAGTGAGAAGGGTTAATATTTGTAAATGTGCTTCAGCAGAACTTGAGGGCATATTTCTTTTTTGAAATATTTTTGAGATTCTTCGAAATATTAGGATTTTATTTACAGTATAAGTTTTTCTTACTTTCTATAAACATTACGTTTTATTATTTTGGTGCGCAGTTTATTATATATTAGTTCTGTAATGTTCTGTAATAATGCATTCTCCCTATGAAATAAATAAATATTTAAATTGGAATTTTAAAATATTTTTTCTCATTTTATGCGCGTTCTTTACATAATTATCCCAATATACGTATGATCATTCATTTCCTTTGCAATATACGTTTTTAAAATTCTTTTGAGAGGTCAGGATTGTATTTCTGAATGAAATTGACTTGCATTCTCTGAATATATAGAAGAATTAATATCGGTCGCTTTTATGTTATACATTTAGAACACTGGTCACCTAAATCAAATTTATTTATTGTTTTTCATTTTTACATTTCTTAGTGGATCCTTAAAATGGTAACTTCGTGATTGTAAGGTAATACACATTCCTCAGCAGGTATAATTCTTAACAAGTTACTGGAATCATTCTAGCATTCTTCTGCTTCTTTCGTAAATTGAAGCCGCTGTCGAGACTACTAAATATGAAATCGTGACGGTAAAAAAACGAAAATGCAATGGATCCAGTTTACAGTAGCCATTCTTTATTTGGAGAAATGATAACAACTTGTTCATTGCTTTTTGCGTATGTTATTCATTAAGTTTGTATTGATCCTTATTTCTTTATAAAAATTTAATCCTTTCTGTTAAACAAGAATCAAGAATTCCTAACACCAATAGCTATTTCTAGAACAATGATATTACCTCTAAATAACGAATTATTTTATGAATTAATAAATGTTCAATAATTTATGTTTTGCCTCTATTTGCATTCTTACTTTAGTTATTCAATTTTAGTATAACATTTGCAATGCGAGTATTCTTTATTTTTTAATTTCATTAAAAAATTTAGATTTAAAAAATCCTGTCGCTCTTACGCTTTTTTCATTTGATTGTAATTTATAAATACATTTTGGATTTAAATTATTAACCTCAGATTGGAATGAAAATTATAAATATTTTCATTATTTCCGTGTTAGTGATGACTTAATGAATTGAATTGCATATTTAAACTCTCCAGATTGGTTTCTAAGAAGGAAACCTAAAGTTTCACAAAATCGAATATCACGGAATTTCAAAAAGTGGCGCATTTTGTAATATTTTTTTTATCTGTTGATCATGGGTCATTTTTGTTCATTTCTCTTTAAATTTTCATTTGTAGAAGTATGCAACTATTTCGTTGTTAATAACTGAACAAATTAAAACAACTTTTCTTCAAACTTAGAGTTGAATTTTAAAATATATTGTTACGATTTTGAATCTTTACTTATCAATTTTATTAAATTAATTCTGGTTTATTATTTCATTGATTTTCTTAATGAAAGCTTTCCTTTATTGGTTCCTTATTATTTCTAGCTTTTCAAAATCTTTGTAGTATTTAACTTCAATGCTTTTTTTAAAAAAAGAATGTATCGAATTAAAATTATTGACTGCATTTTGAGTAAAATACAATTGATAAATATTTTTAAACTAATGCTTTTATGTTCGCATTTTTGTTTGGTTTCTTTTGTGGTTTACTAGCGATGTTTTTTTTAAATTTATTTTTTTAATTTTCCGATAAGCTTTAAGCGGTGAAAATGTACAACTTTTAATTTTGCATTTTCTAATATTTTAAGAATTGCTGTTTAGCTCTTTTATTTTTCATGTTTAATGTTAATGGTATTAAAATGTTACTCTTTAATAAAAAAAATTATTGGAGTTATTGTCAGTTTTGTATTTCTTACTTTCCTGTTTGAAATCGAAACAATGTAGGTTATCTAGCCTTGATGAATAGCAATTAGAGGAATAAAACAACTTACAAAATCATTCTTTTTGGAACTGAAATTAAAATTATTCAATGTGAAATATAACTCCTTAAAGAAATATATTTGCTAGGTAAACCTAGAAAAAATAAATTTAATTTTTTTAAATCTTTAATACAAAACAAAATAAATATAATTTAAATTATAGAATAATAATAGCATTATAAACTCTTGCATTATTAGATACGTTGCCCTATTTTCCAATTCCTTCTATAAGTTCATACTCTGCCTATATATAAATATATATAATTAAAATTTTCAATCGTTAATAAAATACTTTTTATTCATCCACTCAAGTTCATGTACAATTTTTTAAAACTTGTAGTGAATGGCACTTGTTAACGCAGTTTTTCAAATATTACTCCTTAATTAAATTTAATTAATTTTTAATACTTTAAATAGAGTTTTAGCAGTTTGTCATGAAAATTGAAGTCAACAAGCGAGTTCTATTCTTGCGAAAATCAATACTTTTTTATATCTAATTTTTTTATAATTATTTGATAAGAAGTAACTAAAATAAAATATTTCTTTGTTCTCTTAAGTATTAATTGAATTTAAAAAAGTTCTTTTATATTACTTTCTTATCATTTTAATTAAAATCTATATTAAATCTGTATTATTTGATCTCTTGATAATGTTGAAAAAATTCTAAAATTCAATGAAACTTCAATCAAAATTCAAAAATTGTTTCAAATTCTTTTCTTAAAACGTTACTTGTTCAACATTGTAGAAATATTTCCCCTAAACTTGAATACAGAAAACCGATCTCAGCCCTTTTACGAAACATAAAAATGAATAAAAAAACAAAATCATATCAAAATGCAGACATTTTTTCAAAACATTAAATGCATGAAGCGGCATTTTTTCTCGTCCTCTCTTCAATTTCGGCGTGTCAGTTGGACAAAACAACTTAAGTACTCTCTGGTGAGAAGAATTCCCCCTTCCTTGCATCACTTCTCGAAATAAGATTATATTTCTCAGGATAGCTCACGTAGGAAAGTGAATGCAAGACTATTTACGAGCGGCTCTCGGAATGTTTTAAAAGTTTTTGTTCTGGAAACAGCAGCAACAATAAAGTTTCAAGTTTTATTGCCACAGCACGTTGCTTTTTGTACCTGTGATTTAGAGAAATAGGAAACAATGTTTTCAACTAGAAACAACGATATTATTTCATTTTATGCGTTATATTTGAATGAAGTGTTTTATACTTTATTTTGAAATTTTATCATAGCTGCGTATTGCCTGTTATGATGTGATAACTATCAGAGTATTAGGCTTTAGAACGAATAAAAGTGGATGAAATTTATATGTTCGTTTCAAAATTATTTCCCCAAAAGGTCTTTACCTTTACCTTTCAACTGTTTTATCTTCTTTACTATCTAACAAGATGACGCCTTCTATTTTGGGAATATTTTATTATTTTGATTCAAATGGAAATCCATTGAATACTTGACTTATCTATGTATTTGTATGGATTTTAGTATTGAATTAAAATCGTTATGAATGGTTTATTTTTTACTTACAACTATCGAAATTCTATAAATCAATGTACGTATGCCATACTGTCAAAACAGTCAAACGGTTAAGAACTATTCGTCTTATATAGAAGAGAAAAAATATTTTGACATAAAAATGATACGGTATATTAGCAATTAACTCATTTCAGTCTTTATATCTCCAAACATGTAATATAAATTTTGTGACAAAATCTACTCAATTATACTTCCTGGTTGAAATTTTTTTTGGTTAAAGAGATTTTAATTTCTTTTCAATTTTATACATTTTTTACCAGTGATTATTTGGATAAGAAAATACCGAATTAGAAGTATTATTTTATGACATAAAATTTGGATAACTTTATAAATATAATTTAATCAACGACTGAAAGAGTGTGTCAAAAGAAATAGAATTGTAGTATTCCTAAATTGTTCATTTCATTCGTTAACCATTTCTCGAAGAATGAATTGCAAAAATGGAAGGTTTTAAATACATGCATCTTTTGACTCATTTATTGAGTTATTTGGATAACAAATTCCCATCGGAGTCATTATTTTAATGTAGAAAATAGATAATTAGTTGCTTATCATTTAACCGTAGTTGATTTTCTGAAATAAACAAATTGAAAAAATTGGAAACGTCTAAGTTATTATGAATCATCCTATTCTTCAGTTCACTATTTGCTATTATTATTTATAAGCCATAAAGAAGCAATTGAAAAAGGAACGACTTCAAAGCACCTAGTCTACTATACTAACAAACATCTGAATTTACGACTACAAAAATAAATTTCGAAATTAAACTTAATTTAAAGTTATATTTTTATTGTCTGTACGTACAATACATTGCGTATTTGTCACCCTGTATGCAATAATTTTAATGCGTAAATTGGATTTTATGTTTTATGTACAGTTTTTAAAATAAGTTTTTATGAAAATATTATTTGAAAAATATGAATGCAATTTATGGCCTTCAGTTAGAGCAGGAACTCAGTCGTAAAGCAAAGAGAGTCTGTATAATTATGGGTTTCATGATTCTGTTTAAAAAATTCAAGATTTTGTTAAAATTCCTTCATCCCTTATGAACCAGTTCAACTGTTCTGAAAAATCAAGATTTATATGCTCACTATCAGGGAAATTCGTCCATTCTGATTCATAAATATAATTCAAAGATTTTTATTGCTTATAAATCTAAGTAGGGTTACTAATAGGAAATCGGACTTTTAAGAAAGAAACGCATTGCACAAATCTGAATTTTGAATCTTTTAAAACTTAAGTCCGTTTTATTTTTTTATTTTCCTTAACCTTTAACTTTTTTTCTCGACTATATAATTAGTTAGTGCTTTTAACTTTGGAAATTTGCTGTTCTACTAATTCAATCAAGAATTCATAGAAAGGTTTAGTGCCTTATGCGTTATTTTTACATCGAATTATTGTTTCTTAACGTTTACTTATAAGTGATAATTCGTTGCACCATAATGCACACGCATGTTGTTTAAGGGGTTGAATTTATCTAAGAAACAATCCAGTCAAATATTTCCAGGGCTGTCAAAAAGTGAACCAAATTCAAGCTCTAGCCAATCAAAATTTTTTACAGTATCCACTTCAATATCTAGCCATTTTAAATTGTCAGTCGAAGATAACATTTAAGATGTCCTTGCATCAATTTCATGTCGAATAGCTTCCGTTACTTTCTAGCTGATGTCGGCAACTTCTCCCATACCTTCTCTTCAAGACTTGAGTTATGATAAAGACTGACTGAACTTATCTTTGGCGGTGACTTTCGCGTCAGCAAGTTATTTTGAGCCAAAAACATCTGCCACTCAAAAAGAGACGAAAACGTCTTCAGGCTCCTCTTTGTCACCCTCCAACAGATAATCGTGACTCTTCGATTCTCTGCCATCCTCTTAGGGAGATTTTCCACCTTTTAAAAGGAAAGAAAGGAAGATGTTCACGCTTTTTATTAGTTGTGTTTTTGTTTGGAAGTTATTCATTGAGAAATCTTACCTTTTTTTGGTCTGATCTTTTCCCCGTCACTGCGCTGCTCACCTGTCAACGGCGTATGCTCTGGGTGCTTAAGTTCATCACTAAAAGAATTGGAAATATCTCTACCAGAAGTTCTAGAAAAAAAAAACTAAGTTTATTGACTTTTTGATCTTCCTGTTCGATGCTTATTTAAAAAAATATTTCATGTACGCTAAATATTTCATATAATCTCTGTTTTTGTATAATTGCTTTTTTTTTAAATTTCTCAACCAGGAAGACCCAATTGAAGAAAATAAGGACTAAAAATACAAGATAAACATTAAAAAGATGATAAATTGATATTTTGAATTAAATTCAATTTAAATATTTGACATAATTTATCTATCATATATTGATAAAAAAAATTCTTTCAGTCACAATATTTTACCAAGCAGTCATTAAATTATTCCTAATTACTTCAACAGATACAAATATACATCTATGATCAATCTAGAATTGCGATTTAATAATGTGGTTATCAACGATCAGCTTTTAATTTTTCTATGTAACAATCATTTAAAAAAAAATAAACGTTCACAGAAACAATAAAATACTTCAACAGAAAGGAAGTATTTTAAAAAGCATTAAAAATAATTGAAATAATGATTTTTTCTAGATATGAAAAGTGAGATCAATTGAATTCATTTTCGTTTTAAATTTCTCAAATATATCAAAATTTTCAATCAAATAATTATTGGAATTTCTTATCAAAGTATTTTTAATATTTTAAATTATAAAAGTAACAAGCATTTCCAGAGAAAGGTTTGCAGACTTTCATTAAAAATTTTGAACAAATTTTAAAACTTAAAAAATTATTTTAATAATGTATCATTATGAAGCCACTTCGAAAATAAAGAGTCGTCTTTTTTTGTTGGTCATTATGATATCATTCTTTTTATAATATTGAATTCAAGATTCAACTAGGGTAAGCAACTACAGGAACTTTTGAGACATGTTGTTAATTAACGAAAAAAATATTTCAAAAATTCCGAAACTTTTTTCATCAAATTAAATGTACGAAAATAACTCAATGATTTATGCTGCTATCATAGAAAATATAAAGAAAATATAAGTAGAATAGTAATTAAAATATTTTCTTTTTATGTTGACAAAATAAAGAGAGAAAAAAAAGAAATCAACTTCAAAAAAACTTCAAGAACTTAAATTTGTTAACTTCAAGAAATTCAATTCAAAATTATTTCTTGAAAGAAATTGAACGAAGACTACTGGATTTGAATACAGCATTTGAAAATTCAGCAAAAAATTTCAGTACAAAATTATTTTTGGTGGGGGGGAGGGGAAGCTCAGTGAAATTATGGAACTGAAAAAAAGTTGTTTTGCGAGTTAATTACTCGAGTTCAAATATTGCGCAACACTTAGGTGATTATTGATTTAAGAACTAAAACTAAATGAATAAAATGGAGTTGTAACACTGACGAAGAATTAACCAACACTAACATTATAAGCGGAACAAATATCAAGATTTCTTTGTTGGTTGTCCTGATTCAAATGTAATGTGAAGTAAATTCATACCAGTTTCAAAAAGGAGCAAAAGCATTCGAATTATAGAAGTTTGTTATTCTCTGCACGTCATTTTTCGTTAAATAGGAGTTTTTTGGTTACGATTTCTATACTTTGCATATTTATTATTTATGCAATTTATTCCCAATTTATTGTTTATGTAATTTATTCCTCATTCAGTTTGTTTTATTGCAATTTCGAGCAATCTATTGGCTATTTCAATACACTAATCGTTTTATGCTGATTGATAGAAGCGTTTGATGAATAGAAATAATGACTTTCTGAATTTATTCCTGTTTCACATTCAGTTCAACGTCATCAAATCTACTTCAATGATATGTTTATATAACGATGCTATATCTGCCTTTGTTTATTAATAAAAATATTTTGAAATGTTCCAAGAACCGATTGTCAATGTCAGATATGATGTTTTCATACGGGAATCAAATTAAGTACTGAAATAGGAAAATTTCGAGATAGCTGAAAATATCGAGACAATGAAATAAGAGAAAAAAAATTCATTTTTGTTTATAAGAGTTTTATTTTAATTCTGGAGAAATATAAAATGTACTCTTGTTCTTATATGCAACTAATTTATTCCACATTTTTTCTGCCATCTGTAATGGTACCAAGAACAACTGGCCTGTCTAGCTGCCTTACTTTAATTACGTCATTGACGTTAGTTTGAGTATGTTTTGTGTGGTTCCTCGTGATACATGAGGATGAAACTTACTTATTTCATTGCTGAAAATGTTATTATTTTCTTCGATTCCTCCCAAAAATTAAATGATATCTCATTAGATAATCCCAAAGGAAATAAATGCCGTTTTTTTCTCATCAGATTTTCAATAGAAAGTGAAATTAAATCATTTGGATTTTTTTTAAATTACTGTTTGAATAACATTAGCCTTTGTTAATATCTCTAGATTTTTTTTTTATTCTCAGCGAATTTTTTAATTAAAATGTAGAGAAAAAACTGTGCAACAAAATATTTTAGCAGCATCATAATTTTATGATCATTTCTTTCATAAATTATTATGGGAGTGTAGATTAATTTTTGTCTCTATTTTCGGTTTTCTTAATCTTGCTTGACGTTCCGAAAGCCGTGGTTGCCAGTGACAGATATCTGATTTAACAGTTATACAAGGCAAGTCAATTAAAAACATGTTATCAGTCTATATACTAAATAAAATGGTAAAATGTAAAGATTTTATGAATATTAAAAGTTTTATAATATCTTATTGTAAGTGTCAAGTAAAAATGACCAAGTTCCGATGAGTTTCATTCTATTAATTTTATTATTTCAGTATTTGCAGTATTTATTATTGCAGTATCATAGTAAATTGCTTTTCTAATAATGAAGAATATGTATGTGTGTATGTTGGCGTCTTACAGGAGAAAAGGTTAGACCTACACTTTCGAAATTTGGCGCAGATGTATTTTATAGTATGGTAATGTACATTTGGAGTAATTAAAAATATTTAATTAGAAATGTAATTATTTAAAAAGTAAGCAAAATCTGCCTTTCATTCTATAAGGGCCGAAAATATTACGGCATGAAAAAAAATTTTACATCAAGTTCAAAAAGTTAACTTTCGGCCATACAAGTTTTTTGTATAATTTTTTTATCAACTTTTAATTAATTTTTGTGAATAGTTAAGTTTATTTTTTCAGAAATGTATTTTACAATTGTAAAGAAAATCCGATCTTTTTCGATGTTATTACATATATTTCATCCTGGTTTTTTCTTCCATTATTGACGAAGGTGTGAAGTAAATGTAAGCGATTATGAATTTTTAATTGAACTAATTAGCAAGAAATGATGATTTTTTTTAAAAAAAAAGTATGAATTTTTAAAAAGTTGCATCATAAATTTTTGAATTATGATGAAAGTAATTATGAAATTTAATCACCTTCGTTTAAAATGAAAATTCAAATTTTTGGTGAGATGACAGCATGATCAGAAGAATAGTGTAGATAATCTAAAATATTATATTTCATGTATATAAAAATTAGAAGTTTAAAAATATTTTGTTAAGGAAGTCATTAACAGCAAAGTATGTAAAATATTGAATCAAATTTACGAATTGAATTAAAATTTTAGGAACCATAAAACTAGCTGCTCGCAGAAGGAGCTAGTAAAATAAATAAATATGTTCATGCATTTTTACAAAGTAAATAGAATCAAAAATTTATCCGGAATAAGTCACTAACGTTCCGAGGAATTCAAAACTATACTGAAATGTGAAACTAAATGAACCACATTATTTAAAAAATAGTGCAATGTGTATTTACAAAAATTCTTAATTCTACTTTGATGGTGCCTGAAATTTTCAGAAGCCAAGAGGAGAAGGCCTAAGACCTATTACCATCTATAATTTCTCATTTATGGGAGTACAGATCTAATTAAATATATCTGAGTCCAATGTCTTCTCCATAATTTTGTATGGACGTTTAGAGAAAGTATGCCGGCCCTGTCATATGTAAACAATTACAGTAATCCTCAGAAAACATTAGCTTCAAACTGATTTATAGAATTGAAAACAACAATATATATATATATATATATATATATATATATATATATAT
>JAPMOQ010045994.1:3820454-3832278 GCA_026543055.1 Argiope trifasciata
TTTTTTTATCAACTTTTAATTAATTTTTGTGAATAGTTAAGTTTATTTTTCCAGAAATGTATTTTACAATTGTAAAGAAAATCCGATCTTTTTCGATGTTATTACATATATTTCATCCTGGTTTTTTCTTCCATTATTGACGAAGGTGTGAAGTAAATGTAAGCGATTATGAATTTTTAATTGAACTAATTAGCAAGAAATGATGATTTTTTTTAAAAAAAAGTATGAATTTTTAAAAAGTTGCATCATAAATTTTTGAATTATGATGAAAGTAATTATGAAATTTAATCACCTTCGTTTAAAATGAAAATTCAAATTTTTGGTGAGATGACAGCATGATCAGCAGAATAGTGTAGATAATCTAAAATATTATATTTCATGTATATAAAAATTAGAAGTTTAAAAATATTTTGTTAAGGAAGTCATTAACAGCAAAGTATGTAAAATATTGAATCAAATTTACGAATTGAATTAAAATTTTAGGAACCATAAAACTAGCTGCTCGCAGAAGGAGCTAGTAAAATAAATAAATATGTTCATGCATTTTCACAAAGTAAATAGAATCAAAAATTTACCCGGAATAAGTCACTAACGTTCCGAGGAATTCAAAACTATACTGAAATGTGAAACTAAATGAACCACATTATTTAAAAAATAGTGCAATGTGTATTTACAAAAATTCTTAATTCTACTTTGATGGTGCCTGAAATTTTCAGAAGCCAAGAGGAGAAGGCCTAAGACCTATTACCATCTATAATTTCTCATTTATGGGAGTACAGATCTAATTAAATATATCTGAGTCCAATGTCTTCTCCATAATTTTGTATGGACGTTTAGAGAAAGTATGCCGGCCCTGTCATATGTAAACAATTACAGTAATCCTCAGAAAACATTAGCTTCAAACTGATTTATAGAATTGAAAACAACAATATATATATATATATATATATATATATATATATTAGTAAGTATGATTTCATAAGATAGAGAAGAAAAACTATCCTTTCTTTTGAAAATACTTCACAAGAATTATATATTAACATCTATGTAGGGGAAAATTTACTTTTTTTAAATACATTGGTATTCAATATTTTTTTAAATTGAATACCAATAAATAGCATGAATGAAAGAATAAACTGTGTTATTGTTCGAAATAAATTTTAAAAACTGGCATTTTTGAAGTGAAATTTTTCGAAAAAAAATATAAAAACTGGCATTTCTGAATTGAAATTGTTCGAAATAAAATATAAAAACTGGCATTTCTGAATTGAAAGATGCAATGCTTTTGTATCGACCTTATCCCGCAGTTATAATGTTAAGATAAACAGTAGTTGATTTATAAAAGAAAAAGAAGTACCGCAGCCTAATGCATATTTATAGACTTGCTGGAACTTGATGAACACTCTTCAAAAACTGAATATTCTTGACATAAATGGTCCGATAAGCTTCTCAGAGCGGAAGCCCATCTACGAACGTCAATGACAAAGGTCAAAATAAATAGTTATACTTTAAGTTATTGCAAACTAAGTCTGTTGCCTTCTGAAACGTAATTGTAGCGTTTCTTTCCTGTCTTCTGACCTCACAGGTTCTCGCGATGCTCGAATTAAAATATCTTCCCCATAAATATGAAAGGCGTTCGTATTGATTTGATCAAAGTTCATTGCATAATGACATCTGTTATTTAACCCCAGCATTTAATGAAGAATAATGGCTTCTTGCAAAGAGTGAGCTTAATTCGCGCCGATCCGTTGGTTGTTGTAATAAATATGGAGACCCACAGTCAAATAGAGGCTAGACAAGCATTCCTCTAGTTGCAAATGTATTGCGTGTCAACCTTTTGGTCACGTAATCACCTGAGTTATTTAAACACGAAGCTGCCGCTATGGTGCCTCAGGCGAAATCCTAAAGGTTATTCGCCAAGGAGCCCTGTATTGAGTATTTGGTAAAAGAAATAATATATAGATATTTTTTTCTTTTATTTCAGCGACTGATGCACAGCAGCGTCCATCTTTGTTATCAGATGCCAGCGTCACGTCGATTTGTTGGAGTTTCGAGTAGAGGCACGTTGTGTGGGGGTTCAGAGATCAGAAGCTCAAGGCACGCTCGATGATAATAGAGCTGCTTTAGGCACGAATACAGCATCGATGGGCAGTTATGTAGCCAAGCTTGCTTCGATCGATAAGGTCAAGTCTCCCTCGACGCCGAACGACGACTCTCCAAAATTGCTTTTCAAAAAATCATCACTGACGCATCTTTCAATCCAAACCAATTAATTTACAGCCGGCTTCTATTCACAGCTTTTGCGTTAAAATGCCCGTGAACAAATTACTGTAATCACTTATCACAACAAAGGTAGCTCAGCTCATCCATAAGCTATCTGTTGGTTTAAGGGCTTGTATCGTGCTTCAAGTTTCGAAAAAGTAAACGATCCAGCTTTTTGTGCTACTTTCATTGGTGCACAGTTAATGAGCAATTATCTACAAAACTGACCTCTCTTTTGTACTCAAATGACCTTCCTATCTTGAGCTTCTGTCTTAACTTTACAGAAAAGATGATGCGATTAAGATTTGGAGCTTTTGTTAAAAACGGAATCCGAAGAAAAATAGGTTCAATTAGACACGCTTGTTTAATATTTCTGTGATAATATTTTTCTTTTCTGGCGGGGAATAAGTATTTGGTATTGCCATTTATAGAATTTTTACATAAAGGTAATATTTTTCTCTCTAGTTTACGCATGAATCATTTGGATTCAGTTTTGTAGCTTGGGAATTCCAAGAAAAGAAAAATAAAATATACCCGCGTTATGATATTATATCAGGGGAGATAACATTACTTCTGTTTGCCTGGATAGATATAAAAATAGAAACTCTATTCCCATTACTCTAAAAATAAATACTGTTTAGAAATGTATTACGTACTCTAACCAAACCATTTATTTTTAAATAGAAAAATCTAAAATTGTTGTTTTATAAATATTTTTTGGCACAAAATGCAATTGAAATCCAATTGAAGAATCAAACGTAAAGAATTTAATGTTATTACTTGTATCAGCTTGAGTACATCATCATATCGAAAGCCTTTCCGTTTGTTCTAATGCGAGAATAAAAATTGCTATTTTGGGAGAAAAAAAATCTCAGATTTAGTTTTGTTTTTTGTTTGCGAATTTAATGAATTGTAATATTGAAATTGCATTGCTACATACTTGAACTTATCTTTATATAAGGAATAATATGGTTGTGATAATTAGTTTTTGCGATGAAAGCTGAGAAGGAAAAGACAAATTTGATTTTTGATTGAAAACTGAGTAATCTTTCAACATAAGTCCGTCTGAATAATGAATCTAATGTCTTCTTTGATTTAATATGGTAACATAAAGAGACAGACCACATAAAGATTTTTGGAGTTGAAACTCTTTAGAAATGATTTTAAAAAGGGTCAGAAAATCAATTTCATATAGTGAGAAAAAAAAAAGACAATAACACGTTTAATAAAAAGGTTGTAGTCATATGAAAGCTGAATGAACTGCAAATTTACCATTCATTAGGGAGCCGTGGTGCCTGGAGGTAAAATAACGGCTTCGGAACAGGGGGGGTTTCAGGTTCGAGACTCGATTCCATCGAAGAATCGTCGTGTAAGGGGGTCTCTTGCACGTTAAATCTGTCAGGCCAAATGTCCTTCCTCTGGTGTGGCGTGGAGAGGGGGTGCCAGCTCAGATGTCATCCTCGTCATCTGACCGTGGTTCAAAATTACGAGGTACATCCCAAAATAGCCCTAGTGTTGCTTTATAACGGGACGTTAATAAAACTAAACTAAATTTACCATACATTAGTTAGATTAATTTTGGATGTTGGGTATAAACCTTAATCCTAAGTATTCCTTATATTTAGCTAACTATTTGTATTCATTAAATTTGGTTATATTGGTTACCTTATCGTACATAAATATTAACGTTTTAGATAATGTAATGATATATGAAAACAAAACTGTGGAATATATATTTTAAATTTACCGCTTGTTTCAAAATTTTATTGATGCAGTTCAAAACAGCTTTGATTTTAAAAAAATACAACAGAGATTTTTACATACCAAATAATGTTTGTCATTTGTATCTCAAGGATAAAACTCATGGGATAAAAAATGTTGAAAATAACTATTTAACTTAGTATTGAATGTATTTTAATAGCATTTTACTTATATACTTTGAAGATGTAGGGCTTTTACGCTTAGAGACGCTTTACAAATATTTAATAAATGACATGAACCCCAAAAGCAGGACTGAACCCCTAAAACTCATGATCACCTTTAGTGCGTAAAGTTCTAATTGCGCGTTAGTTTTAAGTTTGATCACGCTTTGACACACAGAATTTGTATGCGTGGAACACAAACTTACTCAAAATTACTGTTGAATAACGCATGACATTCATCAGCGGTTTCCTCCGAGGGGAAAAATCGTTTTTTCAGGAAAATACAAGATATTGAGGGTCTCAATTAGCATATCTATTGAGGCATTAGGATCAAAACGATTGAATTGTGTATGATAGTGGGAGTCCGAAGCTCTGCCGCAATCATAATCAGTTCACTCGATCTTGGCTATACAGATTGTCTTATTAGCACTGTGGTATGTAGAGAAATTTTTAATTTTGTGGAGTATTTTGAACTTTTGAACAATTTTACATTTAGCTTATAGTAAATAATTTTTGTGTGAATAATAAATTTTTAATTATTAAGTATTACAAGAATTTACTTTGATTTTTTAATAACGTAACTGTAATTTAATTACTGTAAATAACGTTTATCGCAAAAATCAGATTTTAAATGATTAAGAATTTTTTGATATTTCTTTCATTATATACTACTGTATGGTTAAATATGAAGAGAGAATAATATGTTTCAAACATAAAGTAATGTTTATAATTGTTAACATTAAAATAATCGCATGATCATTATTATTATTTTTTTGTAATAATCTTTGTTGTGGAAATTTCAATTTTAAAATTATTTTGCTATTATCTTGATAGCATTTTTTTACAAAATGAAATGTGAAAAATACGTAAAAAAGCAGATTTTAATTTGAGTTCAAATTTTGGAAACGCAGCAATTTATCATTGAGGATAGAAGTAGCTTTTCTAACTATACAAACAGCATCAAATTTATTTAAAACATTGCAAAAGATTAAAATATATAAATTTCAGTTTTATCAATTCATAATATACAAACTGATCTAAGATGTTTTATAAAGATTTGTATATTAAATAAGATCCTAAATTTTCTATTGAATTAAATGGAACTTTATATAGATTTCTCAGAATGTAGTTTTTTTCTGAATCGGGCATATATATGTTGTAGAAGATTTCGATGTTTTTGTCGGGATAATTTAAAAATCTGAAGTTGCGAATTACATAACTGCAAAATGCTATGAATAAACGTTAAAAAATTTGATTGTTTGAAATATAAATCATTACTTATCATTTTATAAATTAATACGCCTGTGATAAAATATTAGTTATATATTTTGTTCTTAGTTAAAAACTCATTTTTAAGTTGTATACTAAACATTTTATCAGGTATTTATTCATACAAAGTAATACATGTTTTTACTACGTGAGAAATCCATGATCTTTTGGCGAAAAAGCGTGAAAAAATATCTAGAATTTATTTTTACTTACTGCATTTTGATCATTCTTACAGGATAAAACACGAGAACATACCAAAATAATACTGAAATATTCGTGATGAAAGAACTTAAAAATATCTATCAATTTAAGTAAACAAATAAATTGACTTAATGATTAACAAATTCTTTCGATATGAATAAATGATGAATTATTTGCTGAGAATTGAACGTGTTATGATACCATATAAATTTGGTACTTGAAAATTTAATTTTCTCATTTTGATGTCCCCAGTGCTACGAAGATTTTCTTTTAGTGAATAGTAGAAACTGGTGTTGTCTGTATTCATATGATAAAGTCTTAATAACTTCTTCATAACTTTAAATGAAATAACAACCCATATGTAATATTTTTTTGTTTGAATGATAATACTCAATCCTTAAGATGCAGATAAGTTTTGCAGTATATATCTGTGTTGGTAGAGGGTGGTGTATTTTGTTCAACATCAAACTTCATCCTACTTCTACCTTAGATTATTTTATTACTTGTTCAGCTATATTTAGAAATATTAACAAAATGTGTTTTATAAATAAGTTGTTTATTAAAAACGTTCTCCTAAAAGAAAAATGTAGTTTTCACTATTTCCACGAAGAAGCATTTTATCTGAAAACACTGAAATTTTCTCATAGTAATTTTGCTAAAATGCAGCCATCGAATTCATATATTTCAGAAGTGTGGCGTGAGTTATTTGCGTGAGGTACCAACTTTGCAATTTTTTTATCTTATTACTATTCAAAAAAGCAAGTGTCGACCAAAATATGCAATATGATTAGAATTTTATAAGATTTTGGTTATCAATTTGAGCCATTTTAGTTGGTTATTTGTTATGCAGTTATTGTATAACTACAATTATACATTATATCATATAGCATGGGGAAATCTATCAAATAATATCAAACTAATGAAATATATTGTTCAGCAGATTGATAAATAATTAAATATAAATTTTTTTAATTATTACCTGAAATACAAACTCTGCTGTATCCTTAACTATTATTTAATAATTTGATTCTCAATATTTTTATTAGACTTCTGCAGTTATTTCATTTGAAGCGCAATAAATGAGTGGTAGTTTTCGGTTCATATTTCTCACAATACGTTTTCAGATAAAACTTAATTTATTCTCTCATTTTACCATAAATTCATTTTTCCCTTTAAACTCGGATTATTTATGTATTGTGTGGGAGCAAATCTAATCCCTATTTCAAATTTGAAGTACCCTGTTTAGCTAAGCGATCAGAGGTATTAGCCTGATGTAGTTCAATAGGTTACGCAATTGCTTGGAATGAATTATTAAGAATAAAGGTAAGTATGTTGAGTTGCTTGGCCTGTGCATTAGCATAACATAAGAGCACAAAAGTTAAAAGTCTCTGGAGCTGTCATGGGTCCAGCATACTAATAATCCACCCACAAGTTCTTTTTCTTGGTAAAAAGAAATGTTTACTGTTATCATCAATTTTTTTGAAATTAAGATAATAATTATGAAAATGTCCCGAACGATTAATAAAGTAGATAACTGGCATGTTTTGATAGAAAAATGCTGTAGAAATTTGCAGTTTGTTTTACATGAGATGTGTTTAAAAATAAACTCAAGCACGCACTTGTTCATTTAAATTCAGTTGATTTTCCCTAATAAGTTTGTTGAAACACTTATCACATCCTGGGATACAAGATTTTTATATCTTTCTGATTCTGTTCTTAATAATTAGAACTCGATTTCGCATGAAGAATTTTTCAGAACAGACCACGATTTTTTTTCCCCTTATTAACGATGTCTTCTGTGTAAAAAAGGAAATTTGACTGTCGTACTATCTTAAATATATGGAGAAAAAACGCAAAAAATACAAAGTTAGAAAAATATTTACTTATGGTTTAAAATTATTTGAATATTTATTTGCCATGTTTTAATTTTTTTTTAAATATTTTTCTTTTCAGTTTGAAATATTAAAAATTGTTTCATTTTAAAGAACATGACTAACAAATTGGCCGTAGTTTGTTAGACAGGGGATATTCGATAAAATATCTTCTATTAAATTATTTAAGCCTCTTTGGCCTCTTAAATTGGTTATGTACTATGTTCATATAATTGTAATGTTATGCCTAATAATAAATTTAACAGCCCATGATTAAATTTTATTATTTTTATCGAGTTGTAAGGCATTATTCTTATTGTTTGAAATAAAATATATGATTATATAATTTTAAGATATTTCATTTAATAAAGTAACATTTTCTACAATACTTTGTTGGGGAATTACTAAGAACTTGTGATAGGAAGTCTAATATATTGAATTCTTATGCCCCAATCATTCTTCAATATAGCGAACGGGTAATGATTAACGGGTAAATTAGAAGTTACGCCGTCCCTGGATAAAGATAAATTGACGCTTGGGAATAACTGGGAATGAATCCATCATGCAAAATGAACATTTTCAACCTGTAATCTGGATATACCGTATATATGCATCAAGGTCAGATGCACCAATCCTGTATATATGCTTTATGTCCAAGATGTGAATTTCTTATGGTCATGCCAGAATACTTCATCACACGACTGCTGACATTCAGTGAGCTGAAAAATAAAGTAGTGAGCCCTTTTCTATAATAAATATCCAGATAGACAAATGTGTTGAAAAACTTAGACGACTGCCTAAGCGAAGTTCATTTTCAATTTTAATGCTTTCATTTGAGTATAATAAAAAAAAAAATTGTAGCACATTGCTAAAAGTGCATAAATGGATAAATAATTAAATCGTTAGATTCAGTGCCTTGGGGTATATTTTACGATTGCGCTAGTGTTTTGATGCTTCTTACACAGAATGATAAGAGACTTAGTTTTTCTGCGAAATTCCTTTACATTTCGCAGTTTAGGATATTGCAAATAATTTACGATGCTGTAGCTTGACTTTATATTGCATTTGAAACTTCTTTGCGTTTGCACAGTCACTAAACTATCATGTCTTCTGATAATTGTTGGTATTTATTTTCAGTTTGGAAGCTTTGAATTATTATTTAACTGTATATACCGTGTACAAAAGTCGTTATTATTTCTTGTCTCTTCTTTCAATAGAATAGTAGAAATAACGAAAAATAATTCTCAAAAGATGAGATTTTGTTTCAATTCAGAGTGCATATTAAATCATCTGAGACAAAAACGCGTGTGCAATGGGAAAGTTCTTGTTATTACTAAAAGTATAAAATACCCATCTCCAACTGTTTTTTAGTAGTTTAAGTCAAAGAATTTAACCTAATAAGCCAACAAGAAACATATTTTTCTTTTCGAATGGTTGAATTTATTCATCACCGTAGAAGGCGATGAACCACACTCACCCCAAAATAAAACTTTCTCTTTTGAATTACAAAAAGTGTGAAAATTAACTAGTTAAACTGTTTTCTTCCTGAACTGCTATATATTAATAAATTCTAGACCACCCGTGTTAGATAAAACAGATCAGAGATTTCAAAACTTTATGCAAAATTTCAGATTCAGTCAGTAACCTTTACACTGTTCTTTTACTTATTTGTGATATAGGAAAACTAATGCTACCAACGATTCTATCTTCCCGTTAGCGAAAAGCATTGTATCAGATTATAGAAATAACAAAAACATCGGTAGCAATTATATTAAGCAAGGAATGGATTTCCCGCATGACCTGAGTCACGATCCAACTGGCTGCTGTCTGGCCAAGAAGCAAAGATGAATATGTTCTGGACAGTAGCATTTTATGCTGACCTCAGAGAGCCACGTGATGTAGTTGGTTATAATGTGATGTGAAATCTTCATTTGGCAGCCAAATTAATCATGCAGAACGATTTGAAATTGATACTTTATTGAAACAAATTTGTAGGTATAAAAAAGTTGTTGTTAAAATTATATACAACTGATTTTGAATAAAGTTGAAACAATGTACTATTGTATTTAAGAAAACTGTATGTTAGATGGTCTTAACTAAGGCAGCCAAATGACTTGGATTATTCTAATTGTCCAATTTTGGTTTCAATTGGTCAATGAAAGGAGTTTAAAATGCACTATTGGTGTCTTTCATTACATTAGGAAGCGCAAAACACTCATTTGTGACATGCTGAAAATAAAATTATTAGCACTCGTCACGTGTACGACCATAATCAAAAGTTCTACAGTTTTTATTTTCTTTGGAGGGGGGTAAAATATTAGGAAGTATGCGAGAAACATTTTTGGGGGCACCAACAACTCATACCTTTTTTGTTACCCTAATTATTTTTCACCAAATGTTTGGCACAGCAACCCAAATAGAGTGAACGGTCATAGCAGCTACTTTTTAGCGACATTCCTTTGGGTTGGAAAAATCAAATAATGGGGCAAATTTATGATCACAAGGTCTTAAAATATTTTGTTTAGAAGGAAAAAGCACGAGATATAAAAAATATGGCAATTTATTGATAGTTAACAAAAAGGATGCGCTCTATCACACTAAGTATGTCATTTTAACTTCACATGAATGAACTTCATTACGTTAAATACATATTCGAATTTCATATAAGTACCGCGCAAGTGATGCATTCATAGAAACTATTCCGTACTATTATTGTTTTTAAGAGAGAAAGTAAATATATCGTTTCAAATTATCGCTCGTTTTGGAGGATATAATATATCTGATCAGAAAAGATAACAACGTAATCCGAAATAAAACATCGCTGGGATTAGTAATTCATCCCGCTTGTAAAAACTTCTTTCGAAAACATCATCAAGTGGAAAAAAAATCTCTCTGCAAATGTTTCCCACAGTGAAAGCCACTTGGGCAGCATGGCAACTGAACGACGCTCTTACAGCCAGAGTTCTTTTTTTTTCTTTTTATCCCATTTCCGATGCTTTGAATTTTATTTTTCTTTAAATGCGTTCGTCTGATTCGGCTGGAAATTTTTTCTTAATTTAATATTGATGAGTAGTTAAAACAAAAAAGATTGTTTCTTATATGTATATGCTCTGCCGTGATTTTTGATAACTCTCTCTTCTGCGACTATAGTTTTTTTTTTTTTTTTTGCTTAAAATTTTTTATTGTTAACTCGAGGTATAAATCACGAAGCCTTGACCAAAAATTAACCCTTTGCACTCGGATGGTGCCTTTCACTCACCATTCAAGACGGTGCATCATTCTGACGTTTTAATTTTTTTTTTTCAATTTTGATTGTTAAAAACGTCTACAGATTGGTACAAATATGTAGAGTAATTTTTCAAAGAAATTCGACTTAAAACAATTATGTATATTTATTTTTCAGAGAAATCAACAAATCTCTGTGTTTGATGAATTATTATGCATTGAATTACTTTTCAGAGTACAAAGGGTTAAGGAAATTTTTCCAAATAACGAAAATTAAACTATTAAATTTCCCACAAGGATGAATAAGTGGAGCAAGGTGAGATGACACATAAAAAATGTATTTTACTTAGGTTTCGCTACATTTGCAGAATATGTTAGGGTGACTATTTGCTTAGTATTAAAAGACTCAGAAAATATTTTAGCGAAACAAATTTCTTTTTGTTTAATGAGGTTCAATTTAAAACACATTTTATAGTTTTAGCTTGAACTATTTTTTTGAAATTGGAAACGCCTAGTTGTTTAGGGGTAAAATTGGAACTTTAGAGTTTTTTAGAGAGAGAGAACTTTAGGCCTTTTGCGCGTCAAAAGTGATGATGCGTGTCCTCTACTCGTGTGGCATGTAAGTATTCAGAGAGGAGGACATTTGAGATCTCTTCCTAATCGTTAGAATGTCTTTTAAAATTAAAGTTTCCGCCTCAAAATTGTTCTTGTTGCTTCAGACTGAGACATGATTATAATAAAACTGAATTTAATATTTGAAGTTGGGACAATCTCGTTATTTTAAATAAAACAGAGCAAATTTGAGAAAGATTTTTTTTTCGAATTTAAAAGACAAACTTTCAGATTTGTATCTCTGACATGCGTTTTCTATTCACTCTATTTAATTTAAAAACAACCTCGTTTCTACTCTTATTAACTCGCTGATATGTTCTTTAATTTTCAGTAGAAAGATTTCATTTGCAATATTTGTTGATTTTGTTAACTGTCGTACATTCCCACAAGCATACTAGCTAAAGCAAGGTAAGGATTTTTTACCTCTATCCACGAGGAATAGGTAAGAAATTTAAAGCTTAA
>JAPMOQ010045994.1:3832378-3854299 GCA_026543055.1 Argiope trifasciata
ATATATATATATATATATATATATATATATATATCCACTGTACTCAAATACTGTCGTCAATAGAAAGTTTCAGCAAGTGAGCAACAGATTTCACTATTAATCTTTCTCGGTTCTATTTACAATCGTACATTCTCACTGCAACAACAGCTAGTGACAGGCCGGAGGTTTTGTTTTCTCTGTCCACGAGAGTTGGTGAGCATACTGATTCGAATCAGAGTGCCTTTTCGATATGCCTGAGAGCTTGGAGTTGTTCCGATTGAATGCTACCTTTAAAAAGACTTAGTGAGCTTGTCCTGCAGTGTTGTCAGTTGTTGACAGAAAAATAACTTTCGTCATTATCTCGCTTCGAGAGGATATATATTTATACATTCTCGATAACTATGGCATGTGATATGGCCAACCCATAACTCTTTTGGATACTGTCGTGTCATTCCAAGCTGCTTGAACTTATGAAGATAGGTAATGATTATCGGAGAGGTTATAATTCATTTCCCTTGATAAATTGCTCTTGTAAATTGAACTCCATTAAGCGACTATATTGATTTATGATTTGTTATTAAAAAGCATGATTATAAGATGGTGTTTTATCGTTAAGGGGTCGTAGTTAAATTTGAATATAATAGCATGTATTTTTTTATTTTTGCCTATTTCGACGACGTTTAATGAAGAGATGAAGATGTTTTTCTGTAATTTTCAAATGAATCTTTTTTTATGTTCTTGTCTCGGAGGTTATTCACCCAGGACAGTGATGCGTATTCTGGTCATCATTATTTTTGCTTCTTTTTAACGTTTAATAATGTAATAAGTTATAATAATTTTTTCTGTATTTTTAATTTAAACAGGAATGGTATTTTGTAAAAAAAATGTTCACTAAAGATGTTTTTACTAAATAAGCTTAAATTGTTTAAAACTCTCTTTTATTAGCATATTGGCTAGCAGAAAATAATTTATCAAAAGGTGTTCTTTCATATTTCATGGTATATGATGAAAATACAGATTGAAATGTTAATCATATTTATCATATATTTTTTAACTTGAATAGATTTTTACAAATTTTCTTATGATGTTTATCATGGATTACTTTTCTAATTGTAATATTTTCAGGTCCTTACATTTCTAAAATATGGTTTTGGTTTCTAATCTCTGAAAGTATAAAAGAATTGCATTGTCATTTGGAATTAAATGCCATTGGAATTTTGCAACAGTTGCAAGTATTACTTCAAAATTCTATTTTTACACATGTAAAAAAAGGTAAATAAAACAGTTTAAAAATTCAGTGTGAATGCATTCTTGCATTCCTTTATTGAAAAATAAAAATATATATGTAATGTTGTATGGAATTAGCAAAGAAGTAAATAATGGTTTAAAGATTTTGACTACAATAATTGAAATAAAATACTCAATTATGTACTCAGCATATTTATAACTAATATATATCTTTAAAACTTTTTAGTTAGTTTCCACAATTTAAAAATTCAATTTTTTTATTGTATTAAAAGAAACAAATATAAAAAATACTTTTCTCTTTTTGAAAATTTGATCACAATCAGTTTTTAAAAATTTTGAAGCTCGGTATGTTAATGAGATTTTTTTAAGAAAAGGAAATGCTCATATAAAATTCAATAATATCTATAAATTCTTCTATTGTTTTATATTTTTGATTGAATTAAAAACTTTGAAGTTTCTTCTCATGGATGAGACTTTGAAAAGAAAATACTCCTCCTACTGAAAATTAAAAAAAAAAATTGTTTCGAATTCAGCCTTATTTTAGAAATTGTCAGCTTTATTATTATTATTATTATTATTTTATTTTTTTGACAAAAAAGGAGAAAACTCTTGATTACCCTCCCCCACCAACTTAAGAGCTTAAAAGTTTTTATCGACATGATATTTATTTTTAAAAAAGTTCTTGAGATAAATTACCCTGTTCAATTTCGTTTATTATTTCAAATACCCGCACTTCTTAGTTGTTTTATCTTCCTTAACTGCAATAAATTATTTCTTAAAATTCTTTTTCCAAAAGTTTTTTTTTCGTCTATTCTATTAAAATGGAAAATAGAATTTTCTTTCCATATTATCTTAAATCCTTTTGAAGGGCTCTCTTTATTGAACTTTCTCATTTGGGTCGGAATAAATAGATTAAGCCGGCAGTTATCTAAGTGCCGATTTATTATTTGTATTTATTTCTGAATATATTAATTTTATGCGTTCATTTAATTTACCAAAGATTTGCATTTGAAATCATTTAAATTAAAGTCAGATATCGTTTGAATGTTTTTATATTTTTCTGATATTCCTATTCAATTAGCTTTCTCAAGTTTCAGATGATGCTGTTTAAAAATTTTAAAAAGAAAAAAATCTTGATTTATAAATTAAAAAATTATCAGTTTAACTATTAAATATTATTTTTTTTTTTCTGTTTCTTTTAAAATTGCTTAAAGTGGATTGAAATGGATATTGAATTATTTATATGCGAGATGATGAAATCGAGTCTCACAAAAGAGTCTCCAATTTAAGTACTTATTAATTTTAATTGAATTTTCTACATAGAACTTCTAAGATAGAGAATAAAATCAATAAAAAAAATATCTGATATATGAGATGAAAGAGAGGAGAAAATGGCCCCTCCGAAACTTGCATTGTCTGAAGCCCCTTTGGAGGATTTAATGCGGCCCTTTTTCTCAAATCCTGCGTAGAAGCCAGCAGGGGCAGTTCCAGAAATTACATATAGTAATTTGTATGCTGTGATTAGAAAAAGGCAAAATAAATAAATAAGATATTAGGAAAAATAAAATATTTGTATTGAAGAAAGTTATATGAAATTACTTAGCGAACTTCGCATTGTATTTTTTTTCGAAATGTTTCTTTTTTTTTTTGTTAAAGATATATTTTCATTTTCATTGCTCAAAAATTTAAACGCAACCTACAGCCGAGTTTTAAAAATTTGCCTCGTGCTTTCTACATAAGCAATAGAGTCTACAAAGAGTGAAAATTAAGATATTTTGCGTTCCATTAAAGTAACAATGTTTTGCGCGCCCCGAAATTCAACGACTAATGCACTATTTTTCTCATAAGATACGGCTTATTAAAGGGCATAATGAATTAACGTATTGTTCTTCATACCCTTTAATCTCTGAGCTATTTCGAGGTGTGATCTTGAACGCTTCTGGATGATAAAAAGGGTCGCCAAAAATGGCCCTGCATGAGACTGTAATTTAATGAGAATGATTAAAAAATCTCATTTGTCAGAGGTAATTGACGCAGCGTGAAATCTCCTGCACAAACGCAAAAATGATGCAATCATTACCGTATAATGCTACCGAAGTGGGTGGGATGTTCGTACAGGCCGATCATGAGATGAAGATTAAAAGATCTCGCACGGCAAAATCATTCCTTACAATATTCGTGGATGACCCTAATGGTCCCAATAGCATCATCCACCCCCTTTAGTCCTGACATTGAGGTCCACCCCTCTATCACGGCAGAGTTATTTACGGAGGGCCAAGTTCTTGCTGCCGATCTGAACTCGACCCTAGACTGGGCAAGCTCGCGTTTAAATTGCTATGGATTTTCTTTAAAAGCTCGATGATTTCTGTTGAAATGCTTAGATGTGCCCACCTCCCCGATTGTTGAGACAACTCCCTTCTTTATAGTGACCTTTCGCCTTACGGTTCTGTTTGTGGATTCTATTCGTTAACGGTGAGAAAGTCTGGTTTGCAGTGGAGAGGAATGCTGAAAAAAAACCTTTAATTACAAAAGATTGTTGCCTTCCGGTTATTTGCGAATACTTAGGAATTCAATTCAGAAGTTAAAATTTGCATGAAGTGTGAGTTAATTTTTATTCAACATTATTAAAACGGATGTTAGTTTTCTTTTATAATGTTATTATTATAATTTTATAGGTTTTCTAAATCTCATTTTTTAAATTAAAAAATGATTCTGTTTTTCAGACTTTAATGGTTGGGATACTTAGTCAAAGATACGAATATTAATAGAAAACACACTTCAGGACATTTTTTTTAAAATCTTGAATTATTGTTTATATACTTTTACTGTATTTACTCTACCGCATTTTGTATTAACAGTAAATACAATATTAAAACAGTGGATTTGAGAATTTTTTTGAGTATTTTCTACGCTTCTATTTATATGCAAGACAGCGGCTTAAACTCAGTAATTTATTTTCAGTTCGGGTTAAATATATATATATTTAAAAAATTGCGTACTATGTCTATCTTGAAACATAAATAAACAAGCAGTTTCGTTTTTGCTTGCATATTTTTGGAAGTGATATATGATTGTGTAAAATACGAGTACATGTGCTTTGATTTAAACAACATATTTGTAGTGTTTGAGATAATCCTAAGTAGTTTTTGCAATATTTGTTTAAATAAAAAAATTTAAATTGATTTAAATAAAACTTTTCGGGATAACGAGAAATTTTCATTAATTTTTATAATCTTTTGTATTATAATAATCCATTAATATTTATCACTGCAGCAAACTGACTACGGCTGGTTCCAAAATATTTTTTGTTTATGATATAGTTGACGAATGTATACATAAATAATTTCTTTAATTCACTTGAAAAGGTCTAGGCTCTTTGTTAACCTACCATTTTGGAAGGAGTGAACGAATTAATTTTGGAATCGAATGATCCTGAGATTTATTATAGCTTATTTTTATGCTTTCTTAAGATCATGATGGCGTATCAGGACATGATACAAAAGAAATAAAATGCATGGTTTCTGATTGTAAATGTTCATGAAATTTGAGGTTGCAGAAAAAAAATCATGTGAGATTGCATAATATTACAAAACTAATGTGATTCACGAAACACCAAGTATTTTATTAAAATTTTAGGAACTAGTGCATATTAAAACAACTTTTTTGTTTCTGTTATCTTTAATTGCATTCATTTTACTCTTCCTTCCAGTTTGTTTTTAAATTACTCCGGTTGCTTAAAGTTACGATGCATCTCGCGTCGAATTAGTCAACAAATAAATTTAAAAGCTAAAACAACACTATATTAAGCAGTAAATAATTAGATTTTACAAAATTTCACCAAACATTAATACGCACCTAGCATTAATTATAGTCAAATCATTATATTTTTTTGTGAAAAAGAAAGTCCGTTGTTAAAAAAACAGGTTAATGAAATTTTAATTGTAATATGCCGTCATCTAGTTGCAATGCATTGGTTGCATCTATTTTATATACATTGAATTTCCGGTCATACATTCAATTTACCTACATTTGAATACAAAAGCATGAAGCGAAGATCCTTAATGAAGCAATGCTTGTTCAAGCTCATTTATCAATTTCGAAATAATAGTTGAAGGGGTCTTTTATCTTTCGAAGTAATTCCATGGATGGTCCACCGGATAAAGGTTCGGAGATCAAACTAGCCAGTCTATTTGATGTGGTGTGTAAGCTTGGAGAGGAGGATGCCTGCTCAGGTTATCATCCTAAAATATTGTCCATGGTTCAAAATTACGTGGTCCGTTCCAAAACAGCCCTGGTATTACTTTAAAACGAGGCGTTAATATAACTAAACGAAACTCAAAATTTCGAGTTCCAATCTTTTGATGATTACCATACTTTTTTCTTTGTATACTTCGTATTACGAGAAAATAAAAATGAATACGAAATATATATTGCTTCATTGTTAAGTTTTATTTCTCATTAACGATCACTGGATTAAAAAAAAACATTTTAGGTTTAAAATATATTTTTCCGGAAGTGATTTGTTTTCCAGCCCTATCACCTGCATTTGTAATCCTTTAACCTCCCACTCAACTGCAGTTTATTTAAGGCAACAATTGTTTTTGCAATTATGAGTCATTATACATGTTTTCTGAAATCATTAAAATAAAATAAATCCTGAATATGTAGATTTAGTTATCACGTTAATTAGTTTCTAAAATAGAAACAAAATTGGCATGTTTAGTAAAAGGGCCTCTCAATGCGAACTACCTAGGGCCACAAAATGCCTGAATCCGTATCTAGCAGTAATATCTTCGCATATCATTTAAAGATTAATTAATGTTTATAGAAACTGATCACTAATTGTGAAAGAAAAAATTGTTTTCTCTAGTTTCTATAAAAGGGAGGATTTCTTTAAAAAACAAATAGTAATTATAATTTGTTCATTTAGTTTAATATGTAATTTAATCATTATTGACTTTTGTTATTCCAATGAGATATTGTGAAAAGTTTTTTATTGTAAATAAGTAAGGTCGTGGAACAATTTAAATGGAGGTTGAAAAATTAAAAAATATTTTAAAACTTAAATATTTTTCGTAAATTGACAGAACTTTAGATACATTAACACTGTCGTTTGAAAAATAAATACACAATCTTACGATATTTAATAGTATTCATTATTAATTTAATAAATTATTTTGTTGCAACATGAATAGTATTTAGGATAGCAATCAATGTAAATTTTCGCATAATTATTTCTTTATAAACGCAAATGGATAAATTAAATAATGGATAATATAAATTTTTAAGCATTTTAGAATTTTTTTAAAACTCTGAAGACATTATAAATGAATAGATAAATGTTTGTGTTAAAACAGCAAAAACTTAAGTAACTAGTTAGAAATAATTTTAAAAATTATTATTTATACTAACTAACATCTGCCAACAACTTGTTTAAAATTTCTGCACGACACATTTTTTGTATCAGTATCAGGGAAATAAACCCAGTATGTCTTAATCCAAAATATGCCCTTGACCTTAGTGTCTGTGTATCATTTCCATACGAGCATGCTTAAACAAATTAGCGACGTAACAAGAAAGAACGTATTCGCAAGAGTTACGAAGACATAACATCATGCTTGGTTTTCAATATAGGAATGTCATAACTTCCTGCTGACTTAAGTTGTGCAACGAAGGCTGAAGAATAACTTAATTCTTATCGTAGTGATTTATGTTATGTTGAATGCAAATCTATATAAATAAAAATGAATGCTTGTCTATATGTCCCTTGTGCCTTCCTAAACCGTTCATTCAGATGCGATGAAACTTGGTCAGCTTATTATTTATACCTGCAGGGTGTTTAAAGGGATAGTATAATGATCTAAAATAAAAAAATGAATATATAATAAAACCACGTCTATTTACCAAGGATTAATATCCAAATAACTCGGCGAGGAGACAATAGATTTTGTACAAATACTAAATTCTAGTTAAAGGTTAATATTTTGTAGCTGTTGTGCACAAATGTCATTCTAGTCATTCTCAGAAGTAACATTTTTCTAACAGATTATGCGAAAAAGTTTTGGTGAGACTAATCCTGGAGGTATTATATTTTAATTAATTTTTAGCGTTTTTCGCATCAACCACCAAAAATATTGTAGTACAAATAATTTTGCACCATCTTAATTTTCGAAAATTATCATTTCAACAATATTAACTATTTTATGGTATAAATATGTTTTCTAAGTTTAACCAATTTTAAAAGAAAATATTTTAGTCACCTTATCTAAAATTAAATTTGAGAATTCTGAACGAATATTAAACGAGTCATCAGGTACAATAAATAGTTTCTTTCATTACCATTCTGAAAGAATATCAGGTTCTATAATTCTAAAAGAATACATAAATCTAATTTGTATAAATGACTATTTGTTTGTCGTACTGTTCATCCTATTTCGACAAAACATTGCAAAATTGTTGATTGATTTCACTTAATATTATTTCTTTCGGCGGCAGCAATGCGTTAGGTTCCAGCTAGTATATATCTAAAAATTAGCGACATTTTACATTTTTACATCACTTTCAAAATCTTATTTTAGACATTATTAACACTTTAAGATGCTTAAAGTAATTAATAATGTAGCTATTTTCTAGATAATTTTAGAACAATTTCATAAAAATTTTCGAAATGATAAAAAAATAGTTGTTTAATCATTTTTTGTGCGTGTGTATGATTCTTTTGAGACGAAAGAGTCGTCTATGTACAATGCACATCGTGTGATAATCTAATCAGTTCTAAAACAATAAAATTTACTGAGTATGTGTATGCAGCCTGTCTATTCCGTAGTACAGAGCAGAATTATCCTTGCTGAATGTGGTCCAAATACACTTTGGTGGGTGGTATTGATCATTTTTTCTGAGTAATTTTTTCGAAAACCTAATTAGAATTATAAATAATTAAAAAGTAAGCGAACTTTCGGATTTTCTTTGTGAATGACATCAAAAATCATTATCATACAAAAATACTTCTACAGTAGCTTAAAATTCCAAAGAATTTCTCTTCATTGATATAAATTTAGTTTTTAAACAATTTTACTAAACAAAGTTTTAAAAAGTTTTTTAAATCTGATGGTTTACAGTAGTAGATTTCGTAACTGAATTTTAATTTAAATTTGTTTTCGATATTTCATAAATCTTTAAATCATTTGTTTTTATTTTGTTGTAAAAGATAATCATTTATCAAAAAATTTCTGAATTAATAATTTTATTTTATTCTCAAACAATGAAAATGTAGTAAGCGATTAGACTTTCTTCATCTACATGATTTTATAATTTCATTTTGAATTCTTAGTGAATATTGAATGTTTCGGGTTTTATTTAATGAAAATCCTTGCATTAATAATGAGATGTTCGATATATCTAGATCTACAGATAGTTTTAGCTCTGCATCTTTTCATAAAATGCCATTTCTCCTTTTTTTAAAAGTTAAAGCATCTATAAATTTTAATTTATATATTTCATTTATACGATATAACTAAATTAAATATGAAATTCCTTGTTGTCTTATAAATTCAATTATTGTAGTAATTATTAGAATCATGCATGACTATATTAGCTAAAAATACTTTATTAGCAACCAAAATGTTGGACAAGACGAGAATTTAAATACCCCTTTGACATTATTCAAATTTTTTTTCTAGAAATTTTTTCTCTATTTTGCTGCTTATGAAGACTGCTAGAAACGATTAAAAGTAAGCCAAGCACCGAAAATGCTCAAATGAATAATTCTCATTTCTTCATGACATTATAATCAGTTACCACTCAGTTTCCTTGATTCTGTTTCATTTATGAAATGTGTCTCCGATATTAATAATTGAGTTTTGAAAGTTAGACAAAGTTTTTGACAGTTAAACAAAGACAGACATAACACTGAAATATAAATGCATTATGTGAGCAATATTTCATGAAAATAGATCTTTTAATTTCATTATTTAGAATCAGAGGTCCGAAAACCCGAGAATTGATATCAAATTTGATACCGCACTCATAAGATAATACTTTTAGTCAAGGAAAAGTCTAAGAGTAAGCATTTAATAAATTCTATTTTTAAGATTGTATTATTAAGAAAGTAAATTGAATGCAAAGAGCCAGGAAAAAATTTCTGAAATACAATTTCTACCTTATTTTAATATAGAAATAGCATAGGAGGTAAGTACAAGCAATATACATTATTTTGTGGCGAAAGATATAGCGGTATTGTAAACGAATCCTTCGCTGAAAATACAATTTTATTTAAGGAGCTGTTTCAGTTTAAGATGATTTTATAACAAAGAACGAAGAAGTTTAAGAATATACCATTGAATTATTAACAAAATTTTACATTAAATTGCACTAAATGATTAATTATAACTTCACTGAAAAAAATCAATAGCTTCTTTTAAGCTTATTAAAAGAAATAAAAGTTTATAATTTTTTTAATGTGAACTATTTTCATTGGTTGTAGTGCCATTTTTTAAAGATAAAACAATGCAATCTCATTTCTTTTTTGAATGTTTTAAAAAATATTTTAAATTCAGTTTATTTATTACTGGGCAAAAAGTTTTTCTTTGGTGGTCTACTCACATTTTTTAATCTTTGCAGTGATTTTAATATTCGTTACAGAATTATTTTCGAAGGTATAATATATTGAAAAGAAAGTTTCTGAATTTTTGAAATATATTTTTACTAACAAGGTATATTACTTTCTGTGAAAACTCCTCCTAGTTAAATACTCATCGTAGTTGTAAAATTAATCTAATTCAAGAAGAATAATCAGTTTATATTTTACACTATCTGTTGCTAATTCTAATGTCGAAACTTTCTCGCATACACCGCCGTTGATGTACTTGTGCTTTATTAACCGTATGCTGTTCTAGAATAATAGTTACAAAGCAGCCTATTAAAGTGCAATATTTAGCGTTTAATCGCTGAGATGCGGTTAATACCAAAATGCTAAGATAAACGGATATATATTTTGGACTATTTTTGACGACCAATGGAAATTAAAATTCGACACAGAACGACATTTATTGTCACAAAATCACATACTAATTTCACACATTAAGTCATTGCGTTTTTGAGCTATCGCATTTACATGCTTTAAAAGTACAGACCAACAGATAGTCAATTGTTTAGCAGATTTAGTTTCATATTCGATGTATATTTACACTTCAGATGTTAAATTTTATTTAGTTAGTTCTCGTGATTTTGTAATTTTCCTGTTATCAAATATTAGTAAAGCCAGACAGGCATTCTTTCTCGGTATGGATTTCGTTTAGTATTTTACAAAAATCTGCAAATTTGCAATAGAAACCATTTATCGAATTTCATTTGTGTAGCCGTTTTTGAATTATTATGGTTATTGTGTTGAAAGTTTCTGTCCATCTGTTTTTGAGTTCCCACCTGCTATTCGTTTTTGAATTGTAAACAATTGAGAGAGACAAACATTCAGATAACAATTCAGAGACTGACAAACATTCGGATTTCTACAACGTGGAGATTTATCAAAATCTCGAGTTAGAATTTTTTGACGATTAATATTTCCTTTTTGCATTTTTCGCATACGAGTAAGTATAAAAAAAAGTCAATGTTGATTATTTTTTTAATATTTTCTAAAATTTGGTTTATAAGAAATCTTTAATTAAATTTAAATTATTGAACTGACACTTTTCTTTTTGTAAAATTCTTAGAAAAATAGAAACGAGTTAATAGTAGAAATTTTTATAACACGAATCTTGGACTTTCATTTGTTAATCAAATATATAGCATTGTATAATAATTCGATACTAGGCATTAAGAAATGAATAAAACTGCAGACAGATAATACAATAAAACGACAAAAATACGGTCTTTTGTAAGTAAAACATGTTTTCGGTAGTGGTATCTAATATGTATTACTTATATAAATATTTATAAATCCGAATTACATTTGTCCATTTAAAATCGCTGAATTTAGAGCATATTAAATATTTAAATAAATTAATTAATAATAAATGAATAATAAAGCAATTATAAAATAAAGCCATAGTTCATAAAACTTAAATAAAAAATTTTTAAAGTGTAATTATATTTGTAAAAATGTGAAGAATTACAAAACATAATGCCTGACAAGTCGAAATTTAATTGTACATAATATATAACATTTGCATAAAGCTTACAAGAATATCAGTATCAGATGATTCTAACAAATTTAAACCGTGAACGTTATCTCTTTTTAATCCCTGCGAGTGCTAATTTGACCCTATAACCATTTATATTTCGTAATTAGATATAAATCTCGTAGTTTTTTAATATTATTGATAAATTTCGGTAGTTACAATGACTTTTTTTCCATTTTCTAGATGAATTTAGTTTCACATTTCTATAAATGATAATTTAAATTTCATGGTAAAAAATTCTGCATTTGTTAATTTGCTGTTCAAAAATAGACTTTGATTTTTTTGGATATTTATTTAGTAAAGTGTAATTCTTTTAATATTTTGAATTCATATTTATATTCTGCGTTTGATCAAATTATAAATAACCTTTCATTAAATCGTGGATTTTAGAAAGTCATTAGGCTTATTGATTATTTTGTAATTAAATATATGTACCTTTAAATTATTTGATTATTTTCAAACTTTCAGTGTATTTTCATTTAATTTACGCATCAAAATTCAATTCAAACAATAATACATTCATTAGAATTTTTTATATCCCAGGTGTTTTTAACATTAATGCTCTCAGACTACCAAAAATGAAATAAGTTCAATGACTAAATTAAAGTTGGTTGTCATTATGACATTCATTTTATTTCTGTTTTATCTTTTTGCCATAAATGGTAAGATGTATTATCTCAGAAATATGAATTTATGAATAATTATTTAACTTTGATTGCAAATTCAATTTAAGCTCTCTATTGAATAAAGTTTCGAGGTGCATAGCAGAAAAAAATGTGGATTGTATTTTTAAAAGAAGGATGGGGCGCTATTGTGGCATTTGCCCTGGGAGTAATTTAGGTATGTATGCCTTTGATGATACGACTTAATAAAACAACAGTAATAAAGAGCATTCATTATTTTTCATCAGAAGTTTTATACCATTGTCCTTACTTGCAATAATTCATCTGAGCATTGTTTCGGCCTTATAAACACTGAAAAATTAAATAATGAAATTGAAATGTATGAATAGAAAATAAAGATCATGGAAATATTTCAGATTAAAATAATTTACACCATACAGTAGAGAAAATGAAAGAGGAGAATTATAATACTATTTTTTTATTGTTAACTGTTCTCATTTATGATATGAATCTGAATATATATATATATATATATATTCAAAAACTCCTCGACTGCCAAATTAGTTTGCATTTCAAAATATATTCACGAAGATTTACCTTTGCATTTCTGGTTGAAAGCCGAACATAATAATTTTGAAGAACCAATGAAAAAACTGAAAGCCGTCACGGATGGATGGTGACTGAAATTCTACCCCTCTGAATAACCTTTCATTTTAAAACAAAGAAAAAAATCCTTAGTGCTCTGATGTATGCCTCACAGGAAGGGGGTGGACAGTACAAGTCGCGCTCCTATTAACTGTAACCGTTCGCCCCGTGAGAAAACTCAACCGTGAAATGAGCGGGGTTTAGATGAAAAAGTCAACTCTCAAGGTACTTGACATACAGCGTAGATCATAGTTTGTTTCTGGAGTGTATATGTATTAATATTAGAGAGGTGAACACTTTGTCTGTCTTTACTTGTGTCATAAATATCCAGTAAAAGAAATAGAGAGATGGGAGTGGTTCCATTTATTTGAAAGGATTAGTCATTGGGGGGGGGGGGGGTATTGAAGCATTCATTTGATGTTCAGCTATGGATGATTCAACAACCTCAGATTAGTTTGTATTTTAATAAATATACAGTTAAAAAACATTTTATTTTAAAATCATTTTGACAAGATCTTGTCAAAATGATTCTATCATTGTTTAGCAACTTTGAAATTATGCGGAAACTGTACATTTGGTTGAAAAAAATTCAGACATGTTTAAAGCATCCTGAAAAATAAACTAAATTTTTTGAATTTCAGTTCGATGCGCTGAGAGGGGGGTTTCATGTACAAAATATAAAATCCGGCTGCACTATTCTTATGGGCATTTGATTCAATTCAGCGTTCCGCTATGTATCTTTTAAAGATGGATAACTTTTGTTCAGATGATCGCTAATAGGGTTTTTTTCGTTACATATTTGATATTTTAAAAGGAAGTTTAACGAATGTCGCTGAAGTATTATTTGACTGGTATTTCTGAATTTGAACTTGCACGATTTAGTGGAGGGGACTGCAATAATTTTTACTGTTATGAAAAATGATAAATTGGTAATAAGTAATCTTGTTTTTTCCAACATTTAATTCGTTTCTGTTATGAGAACATTATTAACAATCATATCAGATTATTGTTATTTGTCTCTTCTGATTTGTGAATAACATTTTACTATAATTGACCTTTTCTTTGATTAATTTTTTTCCTGGTTCAGCTGTGTTTTTTTTAAATTTGAAATATTAAATAACCTTTAGAATACAATTTAGCAGTACTTTTTCTTTTCCTAATCTTGGCTTAGCTCCTTCATGTAAACAAACAAATAAATGATATAGAGAGATATTGATATCAACCTGAACTTGGTTTATTTATTCCAATAAGAATAGGTGATAAAACTTAAAAGATGATATAAGCTGAATTTTTAATCCATGTAAATAATATTTCCACCTTTTTACGGATGCAAATAATATTCCTGATTGTCAAGTTGGGTAGTACTAAGTACTAAAAGTCAAAAAAGTACTAAAAATTACTGTAGTTGGATGAAGGGAATAATTTCAAAATTTGTATTTAAGATGTTATTCAAAATACTCTCGTCCATCGATTATCACTGAGTAAGTATGTTACACATTTGATGAGTAATTTAAAATTTAAATACTACAATTTGATCACGGCATTTTGCACTAATTGACCTTCTACTACGTAGATGGTACTGTGAACTGGATCTTGAAATTTTGAATTGTGGTCAGATGAAGGGACCACTCCTGAGGCGACAATTCTTATATAAAGATTTATCAAACGTCGCATGGATGACAAATGATTGGTTAAATTGGGAATCAAAACCGGAATTCTGCCAGCTATCCATATCGATTCCCCAGTTTTTATACAACTCATTAGAGCTTCTTCCTACTTTGTATTTTAACATTTTAGTCATTTACTTAACCTGAAAAGCATAATTAACATATATTATATATGATAAATATATAAGGTTTAAAGTTATTAAACTTTAAATTTTTGAAATGCATCAAATAAGCGATGTTGTCACAGCTCTCTTTTCTGACATAATCTTTACCTTTTTACATAAACAAATTAACGATACCGGCAGATTGACAGAAAATCCTCATCCTTGTTTTTTACTTCACACTTCCTATTATAAGAATGAGTGCCAGAAGTTAAAAGGTGGTAAGTGCCCACATCTTAAATGCACGCAAATGGTAATCCCGCCTATCGCAGGTGCAAGTCAAATTGCTAAATGCTCAATCATTCTGGCTACTTAGAAGAAGCATTGGCTACTACTGGGGGTGATGGGGAAGCAGAAATGATTTCAATATTTCGATTAAATGTAAAATATTCACCGCACTCAATGAGGATGCTACATGCTTACTCAATGATTAAGCGATTTAAATACCACAGTTTGATCACGGAGTCTTGCGCGCGTTGAAAATTCATAAGGCGTGCGTGAGGATCCACAGAAGGGGGGAGGGGGCTAACATTCCCTGTAGTATTCAAACTAGCAATAGAAGAGGTTAAAATGTCAATGACGAGAAAAAAGAAACTTAAGGGAAATTCGATCTTATCTGTTAAAATAATATCTCGTCAACGCATACCCGTGTCTAACTCTGACCTTCTGCTTTCCCATCTAGAGTCAGGTACATTAAAGCTTTCTCTTGGATGTTCCCTTCCCCCTTAGAGTTGAGTTTTTTACCTCAGCACTTTTTTTGATCCCAAGCCTCTTGACATGACCCGAGGGTTTACTTGGAATGTGCGACTTGACCTTCCGCTCTTTAACTCCTCACCTTCACCTCTACCTCCAATCGGATTCTCACGAAAATCGACTTTGGACTTAAAAGTCTTCGGCCTTTACTCATATACGATTGATTTTCCTTCTTTTACTTATTTCTTTCGTTCTTTTTTCGTATTTTAATATTTGGAGTTTTGGAAATTTGTTGCGTTTTGGAATGCTACCAAATGATGAAGTCACGAGTGATCATGTATTGAGCAATGGTTGCGCCTCCCAAACTTGACGTAACTACGTCAAATCGTGTCGCTACTTAGCTCGACCATAAAGATCGTAAGGTATAATGATGGTTTCTGAGTTTAATTATATCATGAGTCGAATTCGATTAGCCTTTCTATAAAGGGAATTTGCGAGAACTTCCCATACATTTCTTTTAACTATTCCACGAAATGTTTGAGCTTTCCAATTTTGTGCTTTCGAAATCCGGCCACTGTTGAACATCTATTTTTATTAACAGTAGTGCACAAAAAAAACTTTTCATGACTTTGTACGTGAAACCGTGCTAATGTGCTTCCGTGATTTTATTTTATTATTATTATTATTTTATCCTAGTTTTTATGTTGCGAAATCTGAAGGAAACGAAGAAAAAAATTATTTTAATATTACCAGATATAAAAATAATACTGATTTAAAAGTAATATATAATAATATGATAAAAAATTCATAGATTGCCCAGATTTCTGATTCTGTCTAATTTATTAATATTTACGCCTTCTACAGATTTTTCATCATTCTAACCATTAAGGTTACAGGAGCTAAAACTTCATGCCGGCCATTGTATATTATAACTGTAGTACGAATTTTCAGATAATACTGTAGTATAAAATACTAAAATTGCAAATAAATAAGTATAAAGAATATTACACATGTAAAAAAAAACTTATATTGTAATATTAATTTCATATGTTTCCCAATTTCATGAAACAATTATTTGCTTGCAAAAGTAAATTTATTATGTATGCTAAATGTTTGATATTATCCGAAAATGTTGATGTTTTCATAAATTTCTCTGCGTCATATTCAAAATATATAAATAAAAGATGAATTATATCACAAGCTCCATGCACAATATTTTTTGATTGAAAAGAGCTGAAATTTTACTTGACGTATGAAGTAATTCATTAATATAAAAAGGAAAGAATATTTTATCAATTATTTTTCTTAGAGTCGCGTAGTAAAGTATGCCATTTATAGACTTCTTCGATTGTCAATAATGGGATTTCATACCCTCGAAAACATGATAGAATAACAATACAAACTTTTTTTTATATTTTAAATTTACAAAACAGTATATGTGTAACGAGAAGGTAAAACTCAAACATTTAAAATTCCATATCTCAATCAATTTCTTTCTTCAAGAATTCTAATTGATAGCGAACTTTCCCTCCAATATTAGATGAAATGAAATGATGATGAGAACTTTACATTCACGGTTTCTTAAACTTTTAAGTACCATTATAATAGACCTTTTCATAATTATCTGCACAAAGTGGATGTTGTAAGCAAAAAAAGCGGTAAGAAACATGTGTAGTTTGAAATAGTTATTTTCAAATAGCAAAAATTGTACAAAAAGTTCGGTTTCCGAAAAATGATGTAGGTATTGGTTAAAAGTGAGATAAAAAAAACTAGTCCTGAGTTTTAACTATTCTCAGGTTGAAAAACAGTTTCTGGATCCAAAATTCGAATCAAATGTTCTTAATTTTAATTATAAAAATAGTATATATAATTAATTTCACATAAAAGTAAAGTAATAGCAATGAACTTCCTTGATTTTTGTTATACATATGAAATAACTAGATGATCCTAGGCAATACAAATGTTATATTCTTTATCTATCATAGAAAAATATTTCTTGATTAAAAATCTATTGCATTTGAATTAAATGTGCTGGATTTCTCTACCTATACTCATTAGTAAATAATTCATGTTATGAAAAAAAATAATTTGATATAATTTTTAGGAAAATTTATGTTGAAGTATTTTCAACTGACTCTTATAGCTACTGCTATACAGGAAATATATTATCTTAAAATGGTCAGTGGAACTGGGTAAGTTCGAAGGGATGATACTGTAAAAGTAATTACAAAATTGTTCATACTACTTTATATTTGGCATTTTATTAAAATATTTATTGAATTTTTTATGTAATGAACAATTACATTGTCTCTTATTATTTGGGTTGTGTCCAAGCTTCCTTTTCAGTAACCATTGTTTCGAATTGAAATTCAGAAAAGTGTGTCCTTTTATAAAACATGAAGATGAATGCACCAGTGAAGGACTAAATTCGGAATTTTCTTTAGTAAACTGTCATTTAGCTGACGCACCTATGGGTCTTCCCTTAATAAATTAGGATGACAAATCTAATAACAAATCTGAAAGTAGCAGAATATAAATAATATTCTGCTACTGAACACAAATCTGAAAACAATAATTTACTAATTTATGCTATAAGGAATAATTTGTCTGTCTTGCGTACATTAAGAAAAATTTGCTGCTCATTGAAAGTTATGAGTTGATTTAAAAAATTTATGCGCTGGGAATTGCAGCACATTTATCTTGTAAACTAGTTTGATACAACAGTGTGAATCATCCTCTACGAACAGAAGTAACCACAATATGGATGGACTTCCAGTTTCAACCAGATTCTGCATTCACAAATCTTGGAAAAAATACTTACTGTTGCTCACGACGCAGTTTATTCAAACGAAGGAAAGGTTTCTGAGAGATCACGCCCTTACTGATCCCAGACTCGGCCTTGGATTCAATCATCGCTCATGGTCTCTGTCCAGTCACGTACTGACCCTAAAACTCGGTCAAAATCACGGTAAGCTCTCAATCACTACAATCAACGTTTGGCAAGCATTTTGTTTAACTGCAGACCAGGATATCAGTGTGCGGCTCTTTAAATGGTACCTAAATCTCTCTATTATCAATCCTTGTAACCGTGCTACCTCGTGTAATTTGCAAAATGGAGGGAACCTTTCGTCAACTTTGAACCCTAAGTCTTAAGTGGTGTAATGAAAACTTGATTGCGTTTTGCTTCTGAGTCGAAAAAAATTAATTTAATTTGAATAATTATGGTCTATTTACATTCTACAAATTTACAGTTGCTTCAAAACAATATCTACCTCTACGTTTAGATGAAACAGCAATGGCTTTTAAGTCGTGATGCCTCAGGCATAAATATAAAGTGGGTTCACCAGTAAATAAAAAAATCATCATTTGATGAGTGTTATTTCAAAAGGAATAAAAAGAATAAAGTGTACATCTGTAAAAAACCGGCCAAAAATTTACTACACATACATTGAGGGAATAAAAACTTTTGTGAAAAGTTAAATGTGATCAACGTTGTTTTCTGTCGGAATATCCAAAAAGATTAAATATACAAATATAATTTTTCTGCTATAAAATCTGTTAATTGAGTCAACTTCTAAGTTAGGAAATTAGAGTTTAATATTATTTAGTCTTTTATAATTTTTTATTGAGCAGCAGTTGAAAAAACGAATAAGAAAGCTTGTTGCAAGATCCCCGTAGACCTCAAGTTCTAAATGATACGCTATTCTCATTGATCTTCAGACCGTTACTATATTGTCACAAAATCATTCTAAGCATCTACGACAATATAATGTTTTATCATGTCAAAATAAGGTTTTATTATTTCATCCAGATTTCTTTTAGAAATAATCTTATAAGATTGCTTGTGCAAAAGTTTGAAGTTTTTATTCGACCTAGATTTAAAGATTTTTTAAATTTTATAAATTCTTAATTTCCTAATTATTTTTATTCTTATTTGAACTATAAACTTGGCTTTGTATTCTTAAGCGCAAATACATGCTTTTAGCCTTGTAAACACGATAACAACGTAAAAAAAGGTAAATAATTTTTTTAAAACCTTTATTGGTGTATTTCCCTTTAATGAAGGACAATTTTTTTTACCCTTTTCTGATAGATAATTCAAGATAATGTTACAAAGAAATTATTTTTAGCGCAAGAACATAATTTCAACAAAAAATACCTTTTATTTTATTATTTGCACCACAAATCCTTTGCCACATATAACGTCTCTGTTTTATAGTCGTTGTCACCCATACATTTGCAGCAATTCTGTACGTACAGCCATGGTCTGTCTTGTACCTACCTACAATAACACATACGAAATGCTTCTCAAATATTTCCATCACGTCCACAATTCATAAATATCTCTGTGTGGGCTAAATACCTTTGCAAACAAAAGAGTTACTTTACTTTATAAACAATATATGGATTGCTGCAATCTGTTGAGGGAGAAGGCGGGAGCCACAGTTTAACTAAGTCGTTGGAAAATGCTTCTTGTGGAATGCTTTAAGAACCCGATATTTCTTCGTCTAACAAGATCTTGTTTTTCCCTGCAATTTACCTGCCAAAAAAGAGACAGTTCTTTCAGCTTTACCGCTCTTCAAGGGACCCGATTGTTAAAATCTCTGTGTTTTATTGTTCCTTCCGAGCAAGCCTACCCAGTGGATGGAACTCAAATCGCACAAAAGGGCGGCTTTCGGCAAAGGTCAACAGTGAGATCTAGAAGGTCAAAAATATGGAGTAGCTCTGGCGTGGCGCAAGCAGAATTTTAATTATTGGGTGTTCTCTTTCTTGAAAAGATAGACCATGGAAGCCCGACGACCACTTGCTTCGTAGCATCCCAATAGAATTATTTCGGGACCGATTTCATGGCATTTTTATTTGGCATAAATTAAAATCCCCTTGACGGGATATATAACGAGCACGTAACCTCTTAATTATACGTTCTATGGATGCAGTCAAATTAGGGTGGAAATAAATGCTGATAAGTATACTGCTCTGATTGAGAAAAAAAATAATAGTCTTCTGAGTCAATTAAAGATGTAATTGGGTAATTAATAAACTAACACTCCATATTTTGAAACTCTAGTTTCTTTTTAGATTTTTCTCATTTACGTAAGCAAAGAACTTATAGGTGAATTTTTTACTTTTAATGAAGTCTTCGCTTTAAGTTCTTGTGCATATGCATGCAGTTTAAAATAACATAAAAAATAATAATTTTTTTAGGAATTAATTTATATTTCAGTCGTATTCATAGTGTATTATTTCTCTTATTCGAATCTATATTACGATAACGAGTTAAGAAGTAAAAAATGTTTAAAGTGGGAAGGTAAATAATTGAAATTTGTTTACTATCTAAATTACACGTGTTAATTTTGTCTGCTTTGTACTAATTAATGAATTAATTATACTCGACTTATACGAAATATCCAAAGAGAAATTACTGTAATCGTCAAACAATTGAATCACGAGATTTTGTCGGAGCTCTCTTTTTGGGACCTCTCCAAGTGTGGAAAAATCTGGCTTTTTTTTTTTGTTACCTGTCTATGACACGATTTCTCAAAAAGGCCGATCACTAAATGGACGAAATTAAATATATGTTATTATTGAATCGTAAGCTGGTGTCTTGACTTAAGAGTAGCGCATCTTTCCCGTGCTCTGGATATCCCGGGTTCGAGTCCTGGTTCGGGCATAGTTGTTCTTCCCTTGTATTCTATCTATGAGTGAGACCCCAGTAAAAAGGGATTGTGCAAGCGAATGTGGTGTGTGTTTGCTATCTTCATTTGAGCCCTAAGTTAGACTTCTGCCTTCGGGTGCTCAGAGATCTTTACCCTCAGAAGCTACAACATCCCCTTTCCGTGCCAACACAGACATGGCGTCATCATCATCATCACTGTATCACAAAGTTTTGTTCTAGAATATTCTGCATTTTGGTTGCCCATCTATCTATCCTATTTGAGAGTATATCAACGCGTTAATTCAATATATTTCAACAAGCTGGGTGAGGAAATTTTGCACAGAAATTTTGGTCAAAGCTTTTAAGTATGTGTTTAGTTAAGGACTAATTCGTAATGGATACTCTGATTGTCTTTCCTTGCGTATTTTCGCATCGTAACTGGGAGCTGCTGTGGCCTGGTGATAAGGTCTCGGCTTCGGAACTGGCTGGTTACAGGTTTGAGGCCGGATTCCACAGAAGAACCGCTGTGTAAGTGGGTCTAGTCCACGTTAAATCCGTCGGGGCCAAATTTTCTCCCGCATGTGTGGTATGGAAGTTCGGAGAGGGGTGCCAGCTCACGTGTCGTCCTTGTCATCTAACCGCGGTTCAAATTTACGACGTCCGTAACAAAATAGCTATAGCATTGCTTCAAACTTGGGCGTTAATGTAACTAAAACTAAACTAAACCTCATCGTAACTAGAAAACAGAACAAGCTAGGTGAACGAAATTTATAAGTGGTCTTGACACCAAAATTATGTATTTATGTCAAATTTCAAAAAATTGTCCAAATGCATATTCGATTTAAAAATAAAATTGTGAAAAAAAATGTGTCACATTGTATTTAAGTATATGAGATATTCGCTTCAACTGCTTTTAAAAGCAATGCTTAATTGAGAATTGTTGATGAGATAAATGGCTCAAATGAATTTGTTTAACTACCTTAGCTTTAAAAAAAGAGCTTAAAGTAATTTTGATTCTTAATCATTTGAATATATATATATATATATATATATATATATATATATATATATATA
>JAPMOQ010045994.1:3854399-4045946 GCA_026543055.1 Argiope trifasciata
TTCCTAAGCGTCTCACAGCTCTCACTTCATTCCTTTACGTAAAGGATCTTGGAATGGATTGATACAGATCGAATAAAATTACTGATAAATTAAAGAATTAATACATGACTTTTTAATAATTTTAAACAATAGCTTTTCATATATGGCAAAAACAATAAGTGGATCAAATTTACATACATATATGGAAGGTAATAAATGCGCAGTTTACCACAAATACATTCGTATTTGTCTCATTATAATTTTTAGTAATTAAAAACAAAACATACTAATAGCGTCGAAAAAAAAAATAAAAAAATGGAAAAGAGTGAATTGTTCAAAAGTCTTGCATATAAAATTGATTTACTAAAAAAATTTATCTCATTGTAATGTTCTAAAGACAATATCGTTATGAAATTTACATTCTTTATTGACTGTTTGAGAAAGCACGAAGTAGATATATTGGATATGCTGAATGAATTCAAAAAAATAATTTGATTCCTCATTCTTGTTGTCTTTGTCTGAAATTAGACAAGAAATATTAAGTTCATTTCAAGACTATGCTTTAAATTGTATGAAAATATAAGAAATAACTAAACTTTTTTACATTAATTGCTAATAATTAAATTTTAAGAAGAAATTAGGTAAGTTGGTTATTAATTTTTATGAGTAAAAAGCTTATTTCAATTTCCAGAATCCTCAAAAGCGTAGAACTTTTAATGCTCAAACTTAACACATCGTGATGAAAAAACAGGTGTAAATTATAATGTACGTTATTAAGTGGTTCTTATTTCAATTTCAATGACCAATTTAGTTTATTTTACGATCTGTGGAATTACAAATGCCGTATATGATTTTTTGCGGAACATTAAGTTGCTTCGAAGACAATGGGAAATAAAATAAAGAAGAATTACAACTTAGTTTTATATTTAAAAACAAGTACTTATTTCTTGTGCTATCTCAATATTGGCCTATACATTTTTGCCCTTTTTTCTTTAAAGTCATAACTTTTATGAGCTGTTATGTGAAGTATTTCCTTTTACACCAGACAAATTTGAGATTACTTTTTTAGTAGTATTAGGCAGTCTTTAATATCTGGATTAAAATGTCTGTACGTATTTGTTTTTAATATTCCATAATATGTGAAAGTAATTCGTTTCAATATATACTTATAATTTTTCTCGTTAAATTATCATTATAAAAAGAGCAATGAATGGAGAAAATTCTTATTGCTGAGACATAAACGGAATGAAAATAACTTATGATATGTTTTATACGTGTGTACAAAAGTTTTTTATATTGGTTTTATGTTCATTTAATCATATACGAGAACATATGAATTACTTTTAAAATACCGCTTGATAAAGAAATCACTTTCATAAACAATCTTCCTTAAAATCGGAACTTCGATATCTTATCTGCTGTGATTTTTTTTTAAAATTATGCAAATTTATATCTCTGAATGTTTTGAATAGTGAAAAAACAATTAGAAAGTCTCATTTTGATCTCAATTGAGCTTAAATTTTGAATTTAAATATGTGCTTCAAAAATGTTTGATAAAATTTGTTTTTAAAGGTATCCTTATTCAAGATAAAGTTTTAAGAATGTTGAACTTTAATAAATAATAATTATATTAATTGAAAATAATTGTTAAGAAAAATTAAATAGTGATGGAAATATGAATGAATGTTCCACCTTAAATTAAGCCATAATCCATTCCATATAATGCAGCCAAGAAAAGCAGTTTTTAGTTAATTTCAATTACAAATCTACCTATATCTGTTAGATTATTCAATATAAGTATGCAGTTTTAATTTAAAAGTCATATCTTTTCATAAAAACTGACAAAGTATTTACTTCAAGTTACATTGTAATTATTATCTTTACTCTCATTTTATGTATTTATACTAGTGGAAAATGGACCTTTCGCCTTTAACTTCTTAAAGATAAGTCTAACCATGTATTACACGGCCTACTAATTTTAGATTTGACTTTAAGACAATCAAGCTATATGGGAAAAATAATTTAACACTTTAGTTTTAAACTTCATGTTGATACAGATATCATTAAATAACCTTACTTTTATTTAAATAGAATTGATTCATGTGAGAGTGATACCCGTATAGAATCCGTCACATCAATTTGATTTTGGAATTCGTTGTTGATCGTGTAGAAGGAAATAAGGTGTGAAATCACAGCAATATGCAGTCACATCCTATTCTTGTATCGTGTGTCCTTAAACAGTTAAGGCTAGATGACTTGAGTTTTTACTTTTCTGTGAATTGAATCGACATTATTAAAGATTATTTATTTTCCCATATGCTCCATAGTTATTAAATAACATTGATTGAGTTGCACTATTTCATTTTACTTGTTGATTTCCAGAACCATATCGATTACATGAATGGAGGCCCCTATATTATATCTTATATTATCATTTTCCTTACAATTTTTCTACCTATTTTTGTGTGGCATGGCCAAGTAATTTTTTGTGTGCCAGAAACCCGAAATCAAACCTTAGAATTTGAATATTCTTTTTAAAAGTTATTTTAAGTTATTGTTCTTAGCACTAATTTTTGATTATTGAACTTATTTAAATTAAAAATGACTTTACTGGCTTGGCTTTAATTAATTACATTAAGATAAAAAAAAAGATATATGGTAGAAAACGTTACCAAACAGTTATTTTTGTATTTTAGATTATTAATTTTCTGTTTGAATATTAACTCACTACGTTTTCATAACAAACATGGTAAAATAAAATGGGCGGATGTTTTCAAAAATCTGAAAAATAAATGCGAATTTTTTTGCCATCAATATGTTGCATTTAATTATGTATTTCTATTTCAAAACATGTTCGAAAGCAGCTGGAAGTCCGAAAGCTGGGAAATCTAAATTTAAGTAAACACCTGGATTGAAATCCTTGCAAACATATAACTTGGTACCCGGATATTCAAATAAAGAAAAGAAAACCCTTATTGTAATAGAATCAGTAATGAAATCATTTTGGATAGTATAATAGAAAAGTCGGTAGTCGTCTATGTGATCGGCATATTGAAATAACATCTATTCCTAACAAACAAAACGATTTCAGCGCCTATCATTATATTCAAATAAACAAACTATAGAGTGTCTTTGAATATTTTTCAGACGTATGTTATGTTTTCAGAACCATATTATTTTTAACTCAAAACTCTTTGACTGTTAAAGACTTCCTATTCCGCCATTCCATTTTCGTTTATTTTTTTACACTTTTATGGTCCTTTATTTTTCCTATTTTATCTCTTCTTTTTACTTGTGGGGATTATCGTCTCTGAAAATGCCCGGCAACGAAGAAGCTCTGTAACAGTTGATGGGGCACCGCAGCCATCATATCAATTGCTGATCCGCAGCGGAACCATGTATCCCTCAGCCTCAGGGTTGCCATTGTCAGACATCGACGTTGAAAAAAAAAGGACCAAGGGAAAAAAGTAGTTTTCAAATAAAAAAGAAAAGAACGCGAAAAAGAAAGAAAAAAAACTATGGTGTTCTTCATGCACCGGTGGATGGTGGGAATGACAGGAATATTACACTGCCGAAAAGATGGAGGAAAAAAGAAAAAAGGTCTGAAATGATAAAGTGAAAAAATTAGGGATAAAGAAGATGATGCTACAGGCTGCCTGGAGGCGAGAGAAGAAAGATGGGGTCCTTTTCACCAGTCTCAGCAACATCGACGTCTTAATGCTTTATTTCGCTGATATTAGACGATGATTCCGAAGGATCAAGTGACAGTTAGTTGAGTAGAATTAAGGAAGGTTATGGTTTCTCCAACATTTAATATGATAAAGGGAAGTACTGAAGACATTCTGCACACGTCACATCTGAAATATGTTGTGTAAAATTTTTTAATCTGACGTAATTCTAATAAATGGAGGGGAAGAAATTATAAACGTTGGAGACATCAATTATAATTCTTCAAATATTTATTCAAGAAGATGTATGGTGCGACATTTGTCGATCGGAAATTCGAAAGAAATAAAAAAATTTTGGTTCATGTAAAAGAAATGGCATGTCATGGCAGCTAGTTTTCTTTCCTCGATATTAAAGCTCGCTTATTCTGAGTAAATATACCCTTGGTTCTGAAAATGCAAATGTACTTTGGGACATAATATTACTACATTAGACAGTTTCTGTTGTTCTAAATAAATTCTTGAGTTCCTAAAAAGATTAAATGAAAGGAGAAAAGATAATTATTTTAGAATCATGTTTTAAGAGTCGTCTTATTTGGCAATTACTTTGTATGCGAAGTTTTTCTAACTTGTCCATTTTGTAAAAACATAAAAGGACTTTAGGACGTATATTGTTACATAATTAAATGTGCCTGGCAATTTAAATAAATTGGAAATTAATGAATTTTAGTAGATTATTTTGTTTTCATTAACGAAATTCAAAAGTTTAATTTTTGAACCTGCTAAAATAAAGGTCGTTTACATTTGCTAATCATATTGAAAGTTGAAAATAGAAGGAAATTGTCTCACATGAAGGGTTTTTTTTTATAATTTTGTCAACAAATTTATATTTTAATTGTTTTTTAAGGAAGTGACATGAAAGTAAATAAAATCTTGTTGTACTGACATACTTAATAATCTATGAAATGTGGAGGCAAATATTGTTTTTCATTTTGGCTTTATTTTGTGTAAAGCACATTCCAGGTTGTTACTTTTGCGAGTTAAATATCAAGTAAAATTGATTTGCAGTATGTTTTTCCAATTTTATCAATGAGATATTTTTTGATTGGTTCCGTTTTACAAAAATAATAAAAAATCATAAGGTCTTACAATGAAGACAAAATTTATAACTACGAAATGAATTGGTAAATTTTTGAAATATAACTTTCTAGTTTTGACTTTTCATGATTTTAAGCTACATTCCCTTGTTTTGAATCGAAACAGGTTTAAGAAGAAAAAAAAGCTGATAAATTTGCATCCACCAATAATACTAACTACATGTTATTATTATGCATACTATTAATTAATTATGTATTTTTTGAGAGAGCGTTTCTTTTTATTTTGAAAACTTTCGTATTGCATATTAACCTTGATTAAAATTATTTTTATAATTTCTTTAAAAAATTTTGCATCCACCTAAATTTTTCAGAAATAACTTTTCGTATCAAACTGTCGCTTTTAAATGAGGGATATTTCTGCTTAATTTCATTTATTAATTAAAGAATGTTTGGTTTTTAATTATCACAACATAATTTTAAAAAGAAAATTATTAATAAGGGTTAACAGTATAACACTAACTTGTGTTGTTCATTTGTCATTCACAATGAGTAAATAGGATAGAGCTTTGTTATTGCATATAAAAATAAATATTTTTCGAAACAGATATGTGGAACAAAATACTTCAGTTTTATCGGCATAGTTAAAGATAAACTCCGATATAATTGTATTATAATTACACGTATATTAGGTAATAAAATTAATTAGATTAAGGAAATATATTTATATTCATCTGTAGGAAAAATCGTATATATAAATATGTATAACATTTACATTTTTACTTTTCTTTTTGTGGTTGGCTGTAACTATCTTATAATGCAATTAATGTTTTTGTAAGAACTAAAGTCGTAAATTCTTCTCAGGCTTTGACAAAATATATATTTTTTTATGATTTTTTTTATTTTATGTAACAAAATCAATTTTTACTGCTTAAGATTATAAGAAGTGGATTTCCTTTGGATTATTATGAATTTATTTAGGATCGAAAAAAAGCGATCAAAATATTCTGTTCTGTAATCTATTTACTAAGATAATCTTTGGGATGCGACATGTAAAATATCTCTATCTTATGCACCATATTAGGACATGAAGCATAATATTACGCGTATATTTTTTAATTATCTTAAAAAATTTGCTTATCACTAGAAAAATATATGTGAATATTGAAATTCAGTCTATCTTAACAACACAATGGTATTTATTACGCAATATTTTTACAATGCAGCTCAGTTTTCTCAATATTTTTTATATCGTAAAAATATATGGTAGCAATATTGTAGATTTTATTGCTCTGCTTCGATAGGTTTTAACGCAATTTGTTGAGAGCTCTCATTTAACATTTTGATTATCTTCACTATTGGCGCATAGTATTTCATGTTGCAAGTCTATCATTTCTTAGTCAATCAGTTATTATTGATGGCCCTGAAAAAAAAACGAGTTTCGTATCTGGAAGAAAATATTTTCGGTTATTTCACGCAAAAAACTAACTCAGGCGTTAAAAATGAGGTGAAAAGATTTAAAGAAATGCCTTCAGGTCTACTGAACCCTAACATCGTTTAATCCTATTTCAAATTATCATCTCTTTTTAAGCAAATCATTCACCCTAAACTAACTGAGCCAATAAATATCAAACAATGTGATCTGAGTTCGGAGCACTGCCTGACGTAATTTCTGATATTATTTAGCATGTTTTGAAAGATTCTGGCTAAGTTTTTTTTTCCAATTTTATATCTTTATTTGCAAGGCAATGTTATGTTTGATACAGCATAGACCATCTGACGTCCAGTCGAAATTTCTAACATAATGTCCCTGGTTTATAAAAACTATATGTTCTTTCATAATTAAATCGCCCCTCGTGTTTTTGCTTGTAAATAAATCATTTTATATTTAATACTTATTTTTAAAAATGGTTTGCTACTTGTTATGTGGATTTCTACTTCGATAAGCTCTGCAGACCTTTTCAAGGACGTAGCATGACAGATTTCCGAATTTTCTGTTAGTTTTCAAATAACAGGATACCAAAAAATAATGTATTTTCCTTCCAAATTTTAGATTAACAAGTTTCTAGTATTGCTAGTATCTTAGCCTAGATATAAAAATTAAATCTTCCGTATTAGTGAAAATATTTGTTGTATAGAAAATGTACCAGTAGATATATTTTTAATTTATGAAGACAGATTTTTAAATTTATTTAAAACAAAGTTGATAGTTTTCTAATTTATGAAAAATCTAAAATAATAATAGTAATAAATAAAAGTTGGAATAAGCACAACACTTTCAAACAACATATTTTTTAAAAAGTAGGGTCTGTTTTCCTATTTCAATGTTATTGATGGCAACTGTGGTACTAACGCGAACTACAACATACATTAATCCCTTATTACATGCAAAAGGAACCCGACAGAAATTATGTGAGAATACGTTTGAAATTTTATTTATACAAAAGGACACATACCTATAGAGCGAATAAAAATTGTCATTATTTTTTATCATTAAGAATATCAATTAAATCAAATATTTTTATTGTGAAAATTCGTGTTAAAGAATCAAAGATTTACTTTTTATTCAGAACAATAAAAACTGAAAATATGAGATTCGTAACTTCCTAAAACAGATATCGCTGCTCTACATTATTGGGATACTTGGTGATATCATTAGTAATAAGATTTATAAATTTAATTTTGCAATAGAATCGTCACATGATACACGTGAAATGCACAATATTAATTTAAATTTGCAGTTCATTGCTCTTTTTGCTGGAGGAAAAGAGCTTATTTTCACTGTAAAACGTTGTGTAGTATGCATTCGATGATCGGTGGCAAGGACACTTTTTATATGATTGTTACTCCAAATTAATCATTTCATTGCTTTTTGTGCATTTAAACTTTACGTTCTAGAATGTAAGTATATAATAAATAATTTAAATTAGTAGTATTAAAAGTATGTATGATTAAATAAATTACGATATCACCTTGAAACTAAATCTCGCTATAGGTTTTATTTTGTTACATAATTTTTTTTAAATTTAGAAACGAAATTCTTTATCATTTACGGTTGCGGCTTTAGGTTTGATTACTTTAGTTTTGTTTCGGGAAAAAAGTTATTTAGAAACAAATTTCTCTACCATTTACTTTGATTTACCGTTTTCCGTTCTTTTCAGATGACAAAAATAAGCAGATGAATTAAAAAACGTACTTTTTTTCTTCTTTTCCTTCAAAGGATGAATTTAATCAATGCCACTGATAAATTCTTTTCATCTCACCTATTTAACCAAAACTTATTTTTTATTTCAGTCACCATTAGATAGAAATTAAATGCACTTAGTCTACTTTGACACATGTTCACTCCATATTCAGAACAAGTCCACTACTAGAATTCACATCATTAGTATGTTACGAATCGGTAAATCAGACTGCGAAATAAATTTTCGATATTTAAAGGTATTTTTTTTTTTAAATCTGTGACATCCAGGAAGTTGTATAACTAAAGGGTGAACTTGGCTTTCATGGGTGGTTGCCACTCTTCCTAATACAATTATTCATTTATCATTTGAAGAACTTGATAAATGACTATCGAGTTCTTCAGCTGAATTTTAATCATATATAGATCTCTTATTGTCACAGAATGTTTACCAAAGAATTTCTGTGAACTATTAAAAGTCCTCGACCTTTCTGGTAGCAGCCAACTTTGCTAAATTTCGTGGTGTTTCACCATCAATTTTGCCGCGAATGCTTTTATTGTCAGAGGTTTCGAAATTACCAGTTTTGGATGTGATTTGTTGGAATTCAAAGGTTACCGTCTTCGAACTTCATTAAATATCGGCTCGAAAGAATGTGAAGCGCGTGAAAAGGGATGATGGAAAATCACAGCTAAGATTTCTAATCTGGAATGTTATAATCTCAGAAGATTGATACGTAACTTATTCTATGTTAGTATATATGATGATGGAAAGTCACAGCATAATTTGTAATCTGAAATGCTTTAATTTTAGAAAATTGATGCTTAATTTTTCTCATATTAATAAGCACGTTGACTCCTAAATCTTGAAATTTGTAGTTGGTAACTTTATTCTTGGTTAGTAAATATGATGAAAGAGTCTTCTTAGGTATGTAGTGAATGAAAAATGATACTTATGTCATAAAATCTTCTTCTCGTGCCTAATAATTATTATCTATGTTTTTAAATCAATGCAGTTACACATATACTGTCTAGATGCACTTACTTGTAAATGTTCAGTTTAATCTGTTTTGTTTTGTAGTTAGGCATGAAAATAGCTCCTGTTAATATATTTTTGCAGCGCATTTCGCATGAAAATGTGCATATAAAAGGATTCATATGAGAAATGCTGATCGATGTTAAAAACATTTAGGTGAAAAATGCAATATCAAAATTTGAACTCAAAAATATTACTTTCATTCTTGAGCTTTTAATTCTATAAATAAAATATGTTACACTAAGAATGTGCCTGGATGATATGAATTTTAAAGAATTATTGGAACTTGAAGATTTTATATACAATGTGTTTGTGTACAAACTCTCTAAAGTTAGAAACTAATCAATAGACGTCGTTTTTTATTTATTTATTTTGAAATTTTGCCTTTTGACACTAATTAATTTTTATCGTTTCTCTACAAATTTAAGCAAATTTCGATCATTCAAATATAAATAACGCAGCAATATTCCAAAGAGTTTTGATAAACCTAATTTTTTAAAAACTTTTTTAATGTTATCGAATTTTAAAAAAATCATATTTGTTGAATTCAGAGATTCCATTAGGTTTATAAACTAACATGATGCATTATTGGGAAAAAAAAATTCCTCAAAAGGTTTTTAAATTTCTGCAACTGACCAATTAATTAATTAATACTTAATTTGTTTTGTGTGGAAAAAAAGTAATTAACTTTTTTTCAATTGTTTTTATGTCATTAAGATAATCCCGAAAACAGCATTGATATAAGTGCATGTATATAGAATGCTTTAAAATTACAAAAATGGTTTTGCATAACAATTTCAAAAATATGGGCGGATTAAATCACATTTTATTTTCAAATCAATTCTCAGACTTTTAGTCTGTCTTCTGTATTAAATCGTTGTTACGTGCAAAGTTAGTGTCATATTCATATAATGTAATTTATGAAAATAGATTAAATTGTAAATAAAGTAATCTACGAAAACAGATTAAATTGTATATAAAGTAATCTACGAAAATAGATTAAATTGTATATAAAGTAATCTACGAATTTGTTTGGAATAATTAAAATATCGGAGAATAGAATTAAAGAATATGAATTGTATTTATGCATTTTAGGCCTTCTTATGATCGAAGAAAAGTGTAAAAAATATAAATACAGTCCGTAATATTTAATTCTATTTTAGGGAAAATTAGAGATCATGCCTTAATTATTCCATGCTTATTAATAGATTAAATTTTATTAGCTCTGCATATAAACAGCTATTTAATTAATCTTAAGTCTTCTTATAATTGTAGTGAACCCCCATGGGAGCATCATCTGAGATATGGGGATGAGAAATGTCGCGTGTGGTAATTGGTTCTCGCTTCTCTATCGGGTATATTAATGGAGATGTTGCTCGTATGAACCTGTCGATGATGACAAGTTATATATCTGTATGAGGGATCTACACCTGAGATTCATGCAACGGAGGCTGTTATGCTTCGGCTTTAGTGTCCAATGTTATGTGTTTTTATTCGTTTATTATATTTTTATGTTATTATTTGTCTGTCTCTATGAAAGTTCGAGAATAAGTGTTCAGGCAGGTGTAGAATAACTATGTGAGGCTATATGCTAAGAAATTAATGCAGAGGAAAATGGGAACTCTGTCCTTTGTGTCTTTTTTATTTTGTTTGAATTTTAAAATTTTACAAATTAGAATAAATTACTGAATAAAAATTATGAAATATGATTCTCTTGATGGTACTTAACGACTCGTTATTTTTCCTTCACAGAGTCGTGGTACACCTTCAGAGCAATGGACTCTGATGCCTTATGGAACACCCATGAAAAATGAAACTGGCGAACAAAATAGTGCTTTTCAAGAGACAAACGGGGTGGAAAGGAGAGAAAATGCGTTGGAATCATTGGAGAAATTTTGCAACACTGAGTTTGAAACTTTAAAGAAAAATCAAATCATCAGTTCGGATCATTCTAATTCATGGAAAATGGATGTTGCGAAAAAACAACACAATGACTCGAAAAGCTGGTAAGTTCATTTCCCTGTATACTCGTCTTCCACTTTTTCATTCTTGTATCTTACATTTCATTCTTAACCCTAAATGTATACACATATAAAAAAGTAATATAATTTAATGAAATGCCAATTAATGATAAAAGATAATTAGTACCAGATGTGTTTGGCATTTATGCTGGTTGTCTAAATAAATAGTGCTGATGATTTATTGGTTTTTAGTCTGATTAGTTTTCGAAATCTTGGTGGTATCGAGGGACTGCTTATCAGACACTCTGATTTTTTAAAGGTTACATCATTAGGAGCTTTAAATAAGTAACTAAATAAAGCCATTTTGTCCTTCGGTCTATTAGCACAGACTATAAATATCCTATTAAATTAATTATTTCTTTAATATTGAATTACTTTGAAAGCATACACCATTGAAGATTTTAATATCACGTTTACTTGAACAATCTCATTACAATAATGACCCATACATTAAAGATCAAATTCAATTAGTTTTTGAATAAAATAAATGTATCTGTCAGTGACGCAAATAAAGGTGAAATTAAAATTGTGATCATAAATGATTTTTCTGTTATAATTGATTATAAAAATTTATGTGATGAAAGCATTCTAGTCTCTACTGGATAGTCTAATCCCTTAGACAGTATCCTGATCATAAACTTTTCCGTATCCAAATTGAGATTAAGGATTCAACATGTGCTTCTCTTCCAAGTACATAATGTGATTGAGATTAAAACTAAGCTAAGTTTCTGCATAGAATATTACATAGGTACGAATTTTTGAAGCCGGTTTTGTTTGAGCAAAATTATTATTTTTTCATTTTGAACTCTGTTTTTTCTCATTTTATTTTTAACTTATTTACATGTATCAACTAAAAAAAATCCATTACTTTCTTTTTAGCAGTAGTTTTGTGAAATAAGTAAAAGATATGAATTGAAAATGAAAATATAAAATACTGCAATATTTTTTTGTAATAGAAAAAATGTTCTAAAATATATTGCACTAAATTTCTTATTATTCCTTGAAATCTTTGCATGAACTTTTATTAATGTCGAAGAAAATTTATTTGCTGCCCAGTGCACATCAGATAAAATATTCTTTAATACACCTTTCGTTTGGGACCTTCATGGTTATATCTTGGTTTTGAGCCATTTAGTTCCACCAATTAATTGCACAAATCTTTAAATATATCTCTTAAGATCTCAGAAGTGCATTTAAATAAGAAATTTTAAGAACAATGAAATGCGACTCTATCATTTAATGTCAGTTCCATTTGTAATTAAGCAGACAGGTAGAACCCCACGTGTTTTAATGCTATTCTATCAGAAAATGCATTTTATTGCTCGATTTTAAATTAAAATTCGATTTATCCTTGTTGAAAAACTACATATACATTTTAAAGTAAACTAAATAAAAATGTCTTTGCAATTTAATTTTTATTTGAACTCCCATTATAGCCATTCTATTGTTTGTTTTCAAATAACAAGAAAAAATAGCAGACATATTTGTCAGTTGGAAGGTATGAAAAGAATTCCGAAATCCTCGACTGAGGCACAGTTCTGATTCGTAAACTGCTATTATCAGAAGGCATTATTGAAAAGTGGCGCGTGTACTTGATGACCATGTTTTTTAAGGCAAAGGATTAGAGGGAGCGGCCAAATGCTTTGATGGAAAAGAGGGACACGACCAAAAAGAATTTTTCAGAACTGGTTTCGGTGCGCGCTCCCTTGGATGGGTTGAAAGAGTCCATCGCCATTTGATTATTTTTAAGCATCAAATTGCTCGGATCATGGGATTTTATTCCTGATTGAAATCTATAAACAAATTTTATTTTTCTGACTTGAATTCCCTCGGGAAAAATTACCAACTCTTGTTTTTCTTTCTTTTTTTCCGTATAGCAACAGCCCAGAATCAAAGAAAGGAAAACAGTTAACTTCAATTATCGATCAATTGACAATCAACAAAACAAAAGATTCTTCATCTGATTCCAAAAACAAGAAGAAGAAGGATTTCCAAACTTCTTGGCAGCAGTTAAGTGCAAACGACGGTAAGTGCCTTCGTTATTTGTTTTTCTAAGTTTAAATAAAATGGATATCCAGCTGTTTGTTTTCGAAAATATTGCTATTGTTGTCCTCCAAAGAATTTATCAAAATTTTTGTATATTAACAATTTTACGAATCTTCTCCATCCAGCAGTTGAAAATCAAGCATGGGAGCTATAATGACGTAATTTTTTTTCCCTGTAATTCCAGAAAATGATTAGGACAGAGGTTGGATTCTAATAAATTATATTTTAATTGCTCATCAACAAATTAATTATACTTTTCAAAACGCTTTTTTAAAATAAAGCTTTTTAGTGTTTTGTTGCTTTGATTCTCTGCATTTTAGTCGAGCAAAATTTTTGAAACTCACAGTAATATTTCTCTTTCATCTATTTTCTAGTGCTTCAGTGTTATTCTTATACTAACTGTTAAAATACATTCCTTTAAAAACTTTCCCCAAATAATTATAGCTCTGAGGTTACGCAAATCCGAACAATGTCTTAGGAAGTAGAAATTTAGTAGAAAAAGTTGTCAGAAATTTCTAATCATGAGTATTTATATTATTTTTTAAAAATTGTCTATAGTCTTCTTATGTTTAGGAACATTTGTGTCTCTTAACAAGAAAAAAACGCATGTAAGATTTTTTGAGTTTTTCATTAATATAAGAAATTAAGAAAAGCAGCGTATAGTGAACTAAAACTTGAAGATTAACGAACTTTACTTTTTATCATGATATCAAGCTTTCATCATCTTCTATTATTTCAAATAATTGTGTGTCATGTACCAATGCCTGTGGACTTTATTCTCTCGAATTCTTACCAAAGTTTTGATCTAATTCACTCACTCCAAATATTTGAATAAGGAGTGGAAACAATGTGAAGAAATGAGGTCGACCTATAGAGTATTTTTGGAACTATTCCCTTATTCAGAATTACAGATTAAAATATTACCGAGGCTTGTCATGATCATATCATTCTGTTATTTAATTTGTGTGTCATTAGATTTATGTTTATTCTTAGCGAGTCATGTGTGGGATTACAAACGGAAAAGTAGGAGTTTTTTGACTAAAAGGTGTTATCTGCTGATTGTGAAGATGGTGCCTGGGTTTCCTGGACTCATCAAAATGCTGAACAAGTTTCTGAAGCATCGGCTCTTAAATGTGCCCACCCATGGTCTGAAGAGTCAGAAAGCTTCGCGAGGACCTATTTTCCAGCTACTAGCTGCCAAAGACGCTTCTTCAGAAAGTCATTGTGTTGACTTTCTCATCCGGAAAATACTTAACTGAGTTTAGCCACTTATTCTAATGGTGAATGTTGAGAGCACTTGCTTTAAATGTTTGTATCCGATTGATTTCGCACATCAACTAGCTGAATTAAACTGTCTTTTGATTTGGTCATTGCTTGCATTTTTGAATTATTGTATTTCCACAGAAATTAAGCGAGCTTGTGTTATCATATTAAATGTTATCAGTTTAGCTCGGAAGTTGTGCTTTCAGAAATGATCTGGTGAATTCTGTTTTGAAAAACATTTCTACTCACTCTTAAGGGGACATTTGTGGAAGTTAAAATATTCTTTGTAAAAAAAGTTGGTGAAAGTTTCGGATTTGCTGAAAAATTCTGATTCATTTAAATATTGTTGTAAAAAGAAAAAAAAAACAGAAATAAGATGATCAATGTACAATGAAAAGAAAGAAGAACAATATACAATGAAAAATGAAAGGATATGAAGCAGCAAGTGTTTGGTTGAGTTTTTTGAAATATATATAATCCCAAGGTATATAAAGACTGAAAGCACACTCCCTTTGAATTGCACTATTTTTAAATTTTACAATACTTTTAATGTATTCCTTACAACTAACTATAATACCACTATTAGTAATTAAAATAAATGTAATAGTGATAATAATAATAGCAAATAAAAACTGTTTTCTGCTGCGATATTTCAAGATATAGCTCGCAATTAAAATAATTCTAATTTAATTTAATCTTAATTAATTTAAATATAGCTATTTAATTATTTAATAAAGTTATAAGTAATTTTTTGTATTGTTTGACAAAACTTCATTTCGTTGACGTGATGTAAAATTAGTTTTGTTTCTCATTCTTGTAAAAAATGGCTACGATCAAACATTTCTGAGAACTTCTAAAAGATTTCTGAGCTGTTTTTGCCGTTTTAAAATTCCATGAGACTTTTCACTATAAACAAGAGAATTCTTTTTACTAAGTCATTTTTGCCATCTGCCACATCCGGTGATAAGAATAGTCCTACTGTAGCTTCAAAATGGGTTGCTAATTATATTAAACAATCCGACATTAAAATTACATTTCTGGATATTCAAGGACGTACTTAGGATTTACTTTCAATATTAATAGCTTGATGTCTACTAAAATACTTCTTTTTTTAAATATAACAGCTTAATATGCTTTTTTGTGATCGTTATAATTTGTTGTTAATCTGCGCATTCATTTAAATACAAATAATTCGACTATTTAGTAGGATTATTTTTGTTTAAATTAAGCGATATATTTGCATATTTATTTATTTTTAATAAAAGTACAAACATATGTTACTTAATAGATGACTAATACCCACTTTTAATTTTATAAAATTTCAAAACTGCACATTGAATTTGAGCGTGGGAGGTTTTGAATGGACTTCAGTGTTTTACTTCACTGAAATTCTGTAAATATTTCATGAGTTTCGGTTTTTAATTTTGAAGAATTACTGAATAATTTTAGTCAGAATCAGATCTTCATTTGTTTATAATTCTATAAAATAAAATAAATAAATAAAAAGTGCTTTTCAATGAACTGTCAAATTGAATGGAAACAATTGATGTTTTCATGAAATAAATCATTAAAAAAAATATTTATCCATAGTTATATTGTAACTATACGAAAATGTTGCCGTAACGCATTCTGTGTGTTGTTTTTTGTATTTGAACGTAAAATTTTTGGAACATTTATTGTTAATACTTTTACTTTTAATTCTCAAAAGGGATTTCACCGTCAGAGGACAGTTATAAATGCACATGGCATCTTATATTTACATCAGGTTCAGTAACTTTATTCGTAGTTCCATACTATTCTTCCTAGTTGGATCACATTATCAGAATGGTAAGAGACACAACTCCTTAGGGGAGCTGATTGGGTGAGACAATGTATCTCCCTTTTCCTGACATTGTTTAACGCTATTGTATGTTAACAATGTGTATCATATTTTCTTTCTATCAGCATCAGATCAAATGAGCAGGGTTGACACCTACCTAAGGGCCCCTAGTCTTTCGGGTGGTAGGAGAAAATTATTAAAAAAAAATTTCTTTCAGGATAATTTCATTTGTAGTTTTTTTCAATTCATAAGTCATGTATTATTCATTTAAAATCAAGGAGTGGTTAAATTTCAGAATAGTATTATTAGGACTCTTTCTTTTTCTAACTCACCTATGGTGTATTCTAGCTTTCTTGCAATTAATTAAATAATTTAACATGTTAACACATTAAAGGCGGAAGTCATAGTACTACGATTTATGTCTCGTTACCTAGCATACTTTCGTCAAGATCCTCCGCCTTTAATGTGTTAATATCTATGTGAAGCAAGTGTCAGTCACGGATAATGTATATGTTCGAAGTGATGTTAATACAGCTTTTTTTTAAAAATATGAATTCATTATTAAATTTAATTGATTTTTAATACTTTTTATAGATTTTTAGCAGTTTGTAATGAAAATCGAAATCAACCGGCAGTAGTTAAATTAATAAAATGCAAGGATTTCAGAATTTTTCTTTTGAAGAATTCTGAAGAATGCGACTTCAGTTCTTCCGATTTTCCTGATACTTTTAATAATTTTTTTATTATTATTAGTTAATAAAATTAACTAAAAGGAATTTTTCTTTGTTGACCTAAGTAGGAATTGAATTTTTAAAAAAAATTGTATTCTACTTGTTAAGTACATAAAACTATATGTTGAACTATAATTTGGGCATGAATGGTTTTATACTATTACTTCGCTCTTTTCTGGGCCGCTAACAGAAAACAATTGTGAATATACTAGAACATACATCCTCGCATTTTAAATCGTGTCGCTTTGTCGATTAACTAAGACGGCGCAAATTTGTTACGTGTTCGAAAACATTATTACTGACAGCTTCATTACAAAAATTTTCGTATTACTAATTTCAATGTCTTTATATTTTGCATATTGTTATAGTTACTTCTCGTAGCAATGTAGGCCCAAAAGATTTTATTATTACGGCGATTAAAGTTTTAATAACATTTTATATGATTTACAAAAATCGAACAAAGCTACTATATTAATCGATCAAAGCTACTAAATTAAAATTCCGTCTGATATTCCTTCATTCTAAATAATGATTATTTTTTAATTTTCCTCTAACTAACAACAATTTTCTTAAGATCCTTTGTATCAGCCCTCGATGCGTAAATGGCAGTTTCAGACCTTTAATTTTAAAAATCTAAGGAACAAAGAATTTTTTTTATCTTCTGTATTCAGCGATTTAAATTTCTTAATAACAATGGAAATCATACTATCCTTATAACTCAAAAGAGCTTTTGCTATTAACTATCGCAGAGTGAATAAAAGTAATTATCATTCCACACAATTATTTTCAAGGGAAAAAAATGTCAGAATATCTTACACTAACGCGAAAAATCGTGACGTAACTTTTTTCACATACTTCTCGAAGATGAAGCGATGAAAGCGAAAAAAAGATCGGTTAGCTATATATTTTCAGGGATGGCTTTTTGTTTTGATTTTAGCTTTATTCTGCCACTTTCTAAAATTACATCTTCTGGCTATTTCGAGGCATCAATTGATCAGATGCAAAAAGGATAATTACAAATCTCAGATTTGAGCCTCTGTGAACTTAATACTGTGTAATTACTGCCTTGATGATATTGTTGAAGGATTCTTTTTTATAAAATAGGTTCAAAGTGATGCCACGATCGAGAATGAAGTGTCAAGGCATCAAAGTCTTAGTATGTCTTTATCTTATGCTCATAAAATGAACTGAGCAACTATACAAAGTAACACATTCGTGATTGAAAACTTTCGTTATAGGACCAGAAACGATTTTTGAAAAACATGAATAAATTTCTTCACTATGTTTACAAATTTACATTAAATTTTTTTCGAATGCACCCAGCAACGGATTTAGGCATTTGGGGGCCCTAGGGTGTACATATTAAGAATCTTTCTTTTAATAACTGGACAATTTAGTTTCACATTTCAATATATTTTTTACTTAATAAACATGTTCATGATTTAATTTTTAAATTTTATTTTAGTAACTTTATAAAAATGCATGTTTTATTTATTTTTTAATTGTATACTTTTGGAAAAATGACTAAAGTAATAAAATTCTTTAAAATTTTTAAAAAAATTATTAATATTTGCTAATTAATTAAATATTTACTTTACTATTAATATAACTTACTTAAATATAAAGGAATTATAGGTTCCATATTATAATAGATAATAAGGAACTTGTAAACTTCAAAAAATGTATAACTTTAAAAATCATTATTTCAATGGTTAATTTTAACATGTCAAGTAGAATATAACATAATCAGTGAAATGAATTGTTATTCAAACCCATTACAGAAAAATAATTAAATATACTGTAATTTATTTTGTAATGGTTTAAATGGTTAGTTCAATATAAACATCACTTCTTTAGTTCTTTAGTATTTTATAAAACAATATTATTATTATTCCAAATTTATTTATTTAGCAACTAGACTAATAAGATTTTTTTATCGACCTGCTTGTGAACACCATCAGTTGAGCGGCGCAGTTACCTAGTGCGCATAGTCAAAAATCTGCCCCTGAATATACATCATTGCATGATTTTCGTAAAAATAAGACAAATCTTTTGTATAATCTGTATAATACGTTTTTTTTTTGTATCTTAAATGAATCACATCAATAAAATAAATATGATTTGTTTTTGAAATTTTTTTTATAAAAACTGTCTTTTAGGGGATCCAAAATATCTGCAACGATTTTTAATAATTTAATCAAGGCATGAAACTAAAGTCTTTTAAGTTTAACTCATCAAATCAATTACTTTGATCATCAACCTTTTTTAGGAATAAAACACTAAACTGGAAGTACTGACATCTTTTCCATACTAATAAAAATATTTCTGGAGAAATTTTACTAATATTGATGAAATCAATAAAAATTCATTTCTTTAATTCAATATGTCTTTGAAAGCGTATAATATTTACAAACTTTGTTTACAAAAATTATAGATTCTATTATATTACTGAATTAAAAATTATCTTTTGTTTTTGTAAATAATTCTTTTTCTGTTTCTTGTAATATGATTTTGAAATTTGCCCATTTACTTTTTTTCATGTTTGATTTCAGAATAATATTTCTATTTTAATTTATTAAATAGACATGCAAAGTGAATATGATTTGAGACATGTAAAAATCACTCCGATAATTTATTTCCTTTCCGCAGCAACGTAAACTGGTATTTAAATGACGGAATTTTCATTAAAATTATTGTCTAATTAATGTCTTTCATTATTTAATGTCAAGTAATATTAGTGGCATAAAGTCTCTCATGTTTGAATTTCGAGCCCTGAAACTCTCGCCGTGTTATCAAGGCTTCACAAAGAAGAAATTCGAAATCCAAATCTAGAATGGAAAGTTTTGTACGTTTTCTACGGCAGACAGCCTTTCAACTCACAAAGATTACTGTGGAAAATATTCTTATCAGGAATGCTAAATTGCCTTTTTTAACTTTATAATTTAAAAAAACCTATGTTTGACATAAATTTTATTTATAATTTAAGTCATCTATATTCGTCCATTGTTCAAGGGGAAAAATTGGTTTTATGCTTCAATCAGGACCGAAAAAAATCTTGAAATAAGATCCATCTTTGTGAGGCTAGGCTTTGTAACATTTCAATTGCGGCTATCTCCAACTGAGTGTGTGATAAACGCTTTTTGAAAGAAATGTTAATAATTAATAGCATTTTAAGATTCATTGGTTTTGAATTCATTTTATATTTTATGGATTTCAGCTACAGCCTTTTTTCAAGTTTGAAAATTTTATTCAAATTTTTTTGGAAACATTTGGGATTTCCTAAAATTGAACTACTTTCCGCACTTGTTTTAGGAAATTTTCATCTATTGAAGCAATATACTATTTTTGGAATTCTAAATTGATGCCTGAACTATTATTGAAATATTCGAAAAAAAATCAAATAGATTTTATGTTAAGTGAAAGCGAATGTTTACAGTGTTGTGAGAAGGATATTTTCTTGACATTCTTAAATGCCTTCATACTATCATCGAGGCAATACTCTGGAATTATAAAAATCCAACTCATTCACCTTAATGACTCTAAACTTTTAAGTAAATATGCAAGATATTTAGAAAAAAAAAACTCATCCGGTATTTGTGCATTACCTGAAAATGTATTGAAATATTGAATTTGAAGATTTTTCCTTGATATTTTGGAAACTTTTCTACTGCTATGAAAGAATTCATGCAACAATCGGACTATATGAGAAAATTAAATATATTTCATTTGAGTCCCGCAAGTATATTGAACGATGTATAACCATCCGCAAGATAACAAACCTCTTTATGCATTTCATTTAAACAGAGAAAAAATTTATGATATTATATGAAAGGTTTTACTTGAAATTTTAAAAATATTGATGTGATTTATTTCATACCACATTCGAACTATATGAAAAAATATTACATATGTTATTTGATGCCCGCAAGTATTTGGAACGATATTTGAATATCCGAAAGATAGCAAATCTCTTTGTGCATTTAATTAAACAGAAGAAAATTTGCAATGTTGAAAAAAAAGTTTTACTTGGTATTTTAAAAATGTATCTGTTGCTATAAAATTGTTATGCATAGATCATTCAGACTGTATAAAAAAAATTTGTATTCTGGTTGTTGACCTCGAGGATTTTGAACGCTAGATGGAATATTTCACGGAAACAAAACCTTTATGTATATTTAATTGAAAATGAAGAAGAAAATGACGAAGAGTTGTAGGAAGAGGAATCGGATATTTATGCGAATCGGCGATAGATGATTGACTAAACAAAGCACGCTCCAACGATAGAATTCGATGCTCATCTGTAATTAGGAATACACTTCTTACAAATTGAAAGTCATGTTTTTATGCTTCAACTTAATTGTTAAGCAATTTTATGCGTCTCTTCTTTCAATGACTTCGGCACGTTCTCAGCATTGCAGTCTTCGATCATGTTTCCCTCAGAATTTATATTCGGTTATCTTTTTTTTAAATATAATTTGATCTGTAATGGAGAAATAGACTGCTTTCAGGCATTTGGCTTTTATCGGATTTTCATAAGAGGGAGGGAATATCGTGCTGTCATAAATAACACGTGAAGTTACATTATTGGTACATTTATTTCCTATTCTACAAAGTAATTGCTGCGTAATTTCGTTGAATTTATTACCGTTGTGGCCATAAGTTTAACCTGCAACTTGAAGAACATGTGCCTTTTGTAATTAGTATATATTATCGGTAATAAATAACCGTTATGGTCCCGTTTTATTGGAGAAGAGCATATTAATTGAAACTTTTTACAAATAAAGTAGTCATTTTAAATGCTATGGACAAAGTGTCTATTTGAGTTCTAATTAGTTTTTGGTTACAATTGCTCCAGGTATCAAAAAGAATCAAATTAGTTTTCTTGGAGTGAAAGATATTCAAGAATTTCATTTCCTCTCGAATTATGAATACGCATCAAATAACAACTTGTTCATTTTTCAATTGAATAAGATATCGAATAACATTTCAAAACAAAACAAATTTCCCATACTGGAATCTTCTTATGATACCAATTCTTCTCTATACTACTTGAGGTAAAAATATGCCTCCGGATGTTTTCACTTCTTCTTGTAACCTCGCTGTCTGAAAATGCTAAGTAGAAAAAAGTAGAAGAAAGATATAGTCTTCCCTAATGCAGATATAATTTTCTCTCGCAAAACAGTTATTTGTAAAAAGGTAGAAATTTTCTCTGGGTTAATGAGGATATTAATTTGAAGAGGATGGCTGTTTAGATGAGAGCTGTACAAACAATCGTATAGATAAAAATGAATTTTTGTTTGTTCTTATTTTATTCCCTGCCGTACTACTTTCATATAATTACGATAAAACTTTGTCGCCTTTTTTAAATCTAAAAAATACATTTATTCACGAGACCATCTGCATGTTAAATGCTCGTGAGTCAGAAAATCAAGAAATGTATTTGTTTTTGCGAAAGTCGGAAAAAAAATATTGCCTACCCTTAAGTACGCCTTAATAATAAAGTCAAAAATAAATATTATTTATACTTCTCCTTTGCATATCACTCACTTTCAGATTTCAAGCGATATTTCCAAAATTATTTCTTCTAAGGCAGCATCTCTCCGGGTACCAGCTAGCAGCTTATATAGTAGACAGTATATTATAGACAGTTGAAAGTATAGTAGACAGAGCTACAGTAGACTATAGTTATGCAACTAGTTAGTAGAACTGAAAATGAAATGAATAACGTTAAAGATTTATTTATGAAATTATTAAAAAATATTAATCACATAATTTAGATTAAAATTTTTTCCACACTGAGGGATTGGGATTTCAATGTTTTCTTTACATCAATGCTGCTTCCTCGTTGTTTATTGTAGTATATTCCTTAGAAAATTTTCGCTTTTCAAGGGACATATTTTTCTACCAGAACCATTCTGACTAATATTAAATTTCCAAAATTAATATTATGACAAATATGCACACCATATCAAGCACAGGCTTATGTCTCACTACTAAGAATATTTCCACCATATGATGTAAATAGTGATGAGACAAAGTTGAGGCCGGAGTTATTTAGCTTGTACTTAACCTCCTCCCACAATTATAGTGCGTTCAATGAATATTTACTGTTCTATACCTGTTTTAATGAACTGTGCATTTCGTAATACCTATGTTCAGCAGAAAATTTTCAACTTGGAATTAAAATCAGCCATTTGTAAATATTATGTACCGACCGAAACTTTCTGAATTAGGATCTCATAATTCACAACGATTTAAGCCAATGGAAGGAAAATATGAGATAGATTTTTTTCTAACTGTAATAAAAATAGCTCGAAAATTTGAGGAGGGAGTTATTGGTTCAGTTAACAATCTTATCGTTTATTGAAATTAAGATATCTGTCCCTAAAAGAACCTTCCTGTTGCTTCAAAATAGCCTTTTGAGATAAAATAGTAATAAAATTTAAGAAAATGGAGGATAAATAATTAAAAACAAAAGCAGAATTTTGAATATATATATATATATATATATATATATATCCTTGACAGTGATGATGTCGTTGCTGACTAACTAGTACTCTAAAATTCTAATTCAGTATATAAAGATCACTCGGATACAATGAATAAGGATAAAAAGAATGGAATAGCAATTAAGTTTCAAAGGGTGTGCTTTCTGTCAATAGGACGTGCTGATTTTTCTTTTTCTTTTAAGTTTACACATTCACTATTCAGAGCGAAAACGCTGAAATATTCTGAAAGGAAACAGGCATGTATGAAAAATACTTCCCAAATTCACCTCACTTAAATTCTCTTTTGATTGAATGTTTGTACAGATAATTTACAGCATGCAAATTCATAGTAAGTTTTTCTATAGATCTTTAGTGCAAAAAATTTGCAACTGCCTTTCTGGAAATTTTTTCATAGCATTAGAAAATCATTTTGGCTATTATAAGTCAAAGTGATTTTTTACTTGCTGACTTTTGCATATTTTTCTTGTATGCTTCAGGTAGATTCTTATGGTTTCCGTAATTGTTTGTTGTTAAATCCTTAATAGAAATTTTAAAATCTACTGTTTTTATCTATTATAAAAAATTATTCTTTATCTTTATTATGTATTTAAGTTTTCTTTTTGGTTCCCCAATTTTAAATTATACTATGCTATGAAATATGATATTGATGCTATGAAATAATTTTGGAAATATCGTTTGAAATTTGGAATAACCTCTTGTTTAACTGGGAATGATAGAAATAATGGTATTCATTTTCTTGTAGGCAAATAATACATCAAATGAAAGTGAATGTTATATAAAAAAGGAGTAATAAATAATATTTATTCTATTTTTTTAACTTTGTTATTCAAGTGTACTTAGATAGTTAATATTTTTATTTATCTGTCTTCAGTAAAAAGAAATATTTTTCTTGGCTGTCCGACTAGTAGCATTCAACATACAACTGGCCATTTGAAAAACGTGGATTTTCTAGGTTCAAATTTGGGAAAGTTTTATCGCATCAGATGATTAGTATGACAGCGGATAAAATACGAAAAAAGAAACTTTCATTTTTATATATTAGATTTTAGAGAAATAATACTTGGTATACTATATGCTTTAGATTCATAATACTTGACAATTTTTGAAACTACTTTTTTATTTTTTTATTCTGAATAATTTTTAAAAGCTTTGGTGAAAATCTCAAAAAAAAAGTTTCTGTTTAAATTTTTTGAATTAAAATTTAGCCTGTATTTTTAAAGGAACTTGTGGTTGATTCAAACCCCGAAGCGGAAGCTGAAATCTATCTGTATTATTCTCATCATTTTGCAATTTTTTTTGCTGACAAGAAAATCGAATTTATATTTTCAAAATGTGCAAAATATTTTTATATGTGCATGAAATAGTTTTATGGATGAATTCATTTGTATAAATGATTCAAAAATATTTTTATTAAAACAATTTCAAATAAAATATGGCTGATTTTTCTTTTTTATTATAATAAGATAGTAATATAATATAAGATAGTTTAATATCCCAATAATGAGCTTTTGATTTTTTTTTACTGAGTATATTTTATAGGCGCACCAAATCAGCAAATCATGCACTTTTCAATAATAAATATTCTTAATAAAAATAAAAGTTTTGTTTTAAATTTCCAACTACTTATTTCTTTCTCTAATCGTTTGTTTCATTTCATTATATATTTTTTTTCAAATATTATCGCACTTGACCATTTAAAGATTTTTTAGTTTTACTTTATTTGAGAATAAAAATAAGATTAGGAAGCGTTAATCAATTCACCGTCAATTTAAAAAATCATCATTTCTTTCACGAATGAAATTTAAAATATTTTTGAATTCTTTAATGAGGCATTTAACTCAGATCGTTCCGAAGCTGTTTTTCTTTCAGTACAGTGGTTAGCGGTTACATTGCCGTCGTAACTCAAATGGATTTCTAAATAGAAATTACCATAATAGCAAAATGAAATCGATTATTTTGATAAATTTAATCACATTTATCCAATAAAAATATTTTAAGGACGGTACATCATCATTCAGCTTCATTGAATTTATTTAACTATTTTTATTCTAATTTTTCTACAGAAATGATTTTTGGAGATTTATTTCCGAACTGATGTTTTAATATCATTTGATAACTTATATAAACATGTTGTTATAAATAAATAGATTTATTTAGAATTGTGTATTGTTTGATATGTATTTGATTAGTTACTTCATTAATTATCTGATCGAAATTTGTATTGCTGAAAGTAATAGGTAAAACGGATGAACCAAAAATTTCAATTTCTACGCTCAAAATCATGGTTTTTTGGCATAATTGTTTTAGGTAGTGATAAGAGTTTAGTTTAATAATATTAGCGTACCAATTTTCTTGCAGCAAGAGGGTCGTTTTGGGACTTACCTTGTTATTATGAATTATGATCAAATAACTCGGCAACATATGAGCCAGCACCTTCCTCTTTATTCAAACTTCACCATGTCATTAGAGATCGGGGGGGGAGGTACATCAGGTTTACTATGAACATGTTTTTCTTTTATTTTAATGATGATGCTTTGGTGATATCAGATTTGAAATCTAAAACTCTCCTTTCCACGTGCGAGTCTTTGCTACTAAGCTTCCAGCATATTGGTAGAATCAGGAGTTCGAAGCTAAGCCATTTATTCGAGACCATTGCTATTGAATATCCACCCTATAAGAGGCTCTTGGATTCTTAAATTTCGTCAGAATCAAGTGAATTGCCATTAATATGGGCTGAAACAATGTGTTTTCGGCTCAGGTGTAGATCTCCTCATCTGACAGCAGTTGGAAACTGCATGCTTCGTTGCATTGGTGATTTTCGTATAGCTTCTAAACAGAACGTTAGTTTAATTAATCAACTGTGAAACTGCTGTAAAATTATAAATGTTAGTATTTTCGAAATCTTTGAACCTTCAATATATAGTCGCGTGATTTTTATAAGTTTATTTATTTATTTTTGATGCATATTTACGGCTCGAAATTCTATTACTAGAAAGATCCACCTTGAGCCTCATGCTTTTGGATCAAATATATTATCCAGAATGACAAATGTTGACAGTGCAACAAATGTTTTCATTTTTCTTTTAAGACAGTCTCACACGTACCTTCTAAGAAGCAAGTGTGACCGTTGGCTCAAATTTTGTGATGTTTATCTAAGCTGAGGTGCTAGAAAATAAGTTGTATCCAGTCCCTCACCCAGTTTCCCCAGGTTTTCCAAAAGATTTTCTCTGTCTTTTCGGTGTTTTATATTTATGTTTTCCAACTTCCATTATTAATGTAATTAATTTAATTATATTAAAATAGCTAATGCTATTATAGCCAATGTAATATGGACGTTTATAAAATCAGATACTGGTTTCAAACCCATCTCCCCTATTTGGTCACTAGTTGAAATTTCGTCAATTTCTATAAATCTAACAAATGAAGCCAATCAGCAGTTTCTTTGTAAAATTTCTTATTATTTCTACAATTTAGTTAATTGGTTGACCATATTCCTTTTGATTGCATATAATAAGCTGAAAGTGAAATTATATTCGGTTATTGCTGGATTTTTCGGATTTTTTACAATAACTAATTTTAAAAACATTAGATAAATCATTTACTTCAGGAGAAAGCAATGCATGAATTATTTCATATTTTAAAATCGAAATAATTATTAAACTCTCTTAATTTCTTCGTGAATCAAATAAAATAGATTTTTAAATCTTAAATTGAATAAAATTTTCAAATTTCCGTCTCTCGAATAAAATTTCTCTTATAAATATTTCGAATATCATAAAATTTGCTGCAGTTGACATTTTAAATTGGCATTAAGGAATTTTCTAGCATATTAAAAGTATTTTTCTGTTTCTGTAAGTAAATTGGATTTTAATGGTGTTCCTGATCATTATCTCTTCTCATTAAGTACAAAATAAATCCAAAATGATTTAAGAGGATCCCATGAGGCTTAGAGAATGCCCCATCACCTTTTAATCACTTGGAAGCCAGTTAGTTCCGAGTTTTCAAAAAACTTTTTGCCGTATAATTTGAAGTTTTTGACGGTAATGGGCTCAAGTAATTCAGGAAGAATCCGCGCTTTTTATTTCCAAGCAAAAACTTTGATCTTCCTGGAACAATGGCCTTGACCTTCGCGTTGCTTAGAAAAGCCGTTACACACAAAAAAAAATGTCTTCTGGGCTGAAAAAAAAGGTGGAAATGTTGTGAAATTTATAGTTTGCCCTCTTAGTGTCATGCACTAAAACTTTAGAGCCTAATAAGAATAGCTTTTTTTTTTCCTCTTGAAGAAAATTTTAGTAGTTAGAACTTTCTGAAAAGTAACCCCTTAAGTACTTTACATTGTTTTCTGAAAGCCATAAATCAATTATTAAAATGGTAAACGTGATCGTTTTAGATATTCATAGTTTAAAATTTTGAACTATTGATGATTTAATATCTACATATTTAACCTTCTAAAATTATCTAATTTTCTCTCATTTATTTAATATTGAAAAAAATGCCAGTGACTTGCCATTTCTGATTTATATTGCATTTAATGTGCAGCTTTAGTTTGAAATATTTATATTCTTCTGTATAAAGTTAATAAAATGATAAATAATATATATTTTTGATAATAAATTATCACTATATTTTTTCTTATTTATTTAATGCTGAAAATATTCCAGCGACTTGTCGTTTCTAATTTATATTGCATTTAAAAGGAAGCTTAAGCTTAGGGAATTTTTATTGTTCTATGTAAAGCAAATAAAAGTAATAAATAATATACATTTTTAATATCGCTGAAAGAAACGAATGTTCATTTCTGAGTAATTTTTTTCGTGATATTTTTTACTATATGTAGATAAACTATTAATTACGCAGTAAAAATATAATTTTTTGAATGCGGCAGATTTAAGTTGAAACGGAATATTTTTATATATCTTTCAGATTTGATTTATTCTTATGTGTTTCATTATTTTATTTTGAATATTTTGCCACTTGATGAATGAAATGATGCTAACTAACATTTTTCAGTTACAAAACAAATTTGAGAGAAAAAAAATTCAGAAATATCTTAGAACATTATATTTTAAGAATGATCTCCATTAAAATTTTTTTAATTGCATAGCAAAAAAAGATTTATATTAAAATCAAATAACTCAATCCAAACTTAGTTTCGATGTATCAAACATTTCTGCCTATTGAAAAGAAATTATTCTCCAAATTCTTTCTTAATCGACTACTTAATGATTTCATTTTTTTGCAAAATTTTTAGTTGAAATTAGTTTGATTCATAAAAAAACACACCCTTAAATCCCATTCATAAATTATTGGTAAAGTGTATATATATGTAGAGACATGCCAACTTTGGCTCGGAAAACAGGCCTCTACTTTAATGAATAGAGATCGGTCATACCACAAGAAATCAATCAATATATGATAAAAATGAACTTTAGTGAACTTGACAAGCGGCTGTTCTGTTTAATATCGACGAACACTAACTACTACGTGACTAAACACAACGTGCTATTGGCTGGAATCGGATAGCTCCGTATTGGTTGTTATGACGCAAGCGGCTCTAGGATGAATCTTCAGACACTACATGTAATAATTTTATTGATGAATTCTTGTGAAAAGGAATTTTCTTCATTTCTTGTTAGTATTTTCCCTAAGTTGTTGCTCTTACATTAGTTTCTAAACGGAATTTCTTGCGTTTCTCTACAATCTAAAATCACTTGAAAGCAACTAACTTATGTTTAGCTACATGATCGTTCATTACGACGTCATTTATGAAATTATTACAACTAGAAGGCATGACCTTCAGGTAAGGCCTAAACAGTGTAGGTTTTATTTCAATTGAATTATCGACTGTTTTGAAGAAAATATAAATATTTTCAATAAAGAATGTTGATATTTTGGAAATTTTTTTGCTAAATGTCTCTGTGAGGATCAATTTCACTTTATAAGAGTTTAAATCATTCTTTTTCACTCTAGGATCGATAACCAGTTTAAAGTATTCCTAATCAAAAGTAATAACTGTTGTTCCCTGAATTTACCCTACAAGTTGGAATTTTTTTAATCAAATCGATGAAATCTCATATTATAATCATATAAAATGTTTATCTACCAAATTTTCCAAAATATATGACTCCACTATTCTTATTAAGTAAGAATGAAAAATATTTCTTATGCGATAGAAAATTTTTAAGTGAACTCATCATTCAAACTGTGAGGTATCTCGTCAATTGATAACATCTAACAATTTTGATTGATTGCTAGCATTAAGTAACTATCAAGTTTCCCTTTGGCATGCATAATTCAAATTCTCAAAGTCAACTAATGCTCCGAAAAGTTAATGACAAAAAATTTTAAACTATATATTTTCATGCCATTTTGGAACATACTTAGTCATCGTCACTTATTTACATAAAATTTGAACTTCCTGATAAAGTCGATTCTTTATCAAATGCCAGGTGACGTTGTGACAACAATCCATCAACCTGGTACCCAGACGGGAGGGAAGGGAGTTCGAAATTCGACCTCAAAACAACCCGAACATTTTATTTCCATCTTGGCTGAATCCTTAGTTTTGAGGTCGCTTCGTTCAGACGATGACAAACTCTAATCTGTCCCGTCGTAGGTTATTTTTTTCCTCTTCTTTCAAGATGCTCTACTATTTTTCAAGACAGTCGTATTTTCCGATTACGAGCTGTCACCGAAAATGACCGAAGTACGTGTTCGATTTGAAAAGAGATATTTTTATTAAAATACAGCAAAATCAGAGTTCCAACAACGAGTTTTTGATCTTCTTTAACAATAGTTTCCAAGACCAGACGGATAATGAAAGCTTTGAATCTTTTGCGTTCTCTATTTTTTCCCCCTTTTCTTTTTTGTGGATGTCTAACAAAAGTAGTTTTACGCCTGATAGGTTCCTAAACTTTCAGGAGGAAAAAAGAGAATTTCAAAGTTTTTAGGCGAAAAATGAGATTTCATTAATTGAATTTTGTCATTTTTATTGTTTGACTGAAAATATTATTTATAATATTATTTCAATGCTATATGTCAAAATCAATAAAATATGATAATCTAATTTGCATTTAGATATCCTTGTTCTTAAGTTATTTGTAAATGTGCCCGTCTAGATGGTTTGTTATCCTCTTAGCTATATCTCACAGATCTTATTTTCGCAGATTAAGGAACGAAAGTTGTAGCAAAAAATATCAGGTACATTGTCGGAATACTTAAGTGGGAAAAACATTATATGTAACATAAAAAATCATCGGATAAAAACAAATAGTGATTCACTAATAGAAACAAAAATGTTGTGCTAAATACGAAATTTAAAAAAATGCTGAAAGAAAATATTATCAATAACTTTTAATTTGATCAATGAAGGGAGAATGGAATGAATCAGAATAAGTTAACTATTTTGCAAAACTAAGAGACTTCTCTGATTTTGCTGTAATGCTGCAATTCTGGAAAAAAACCTGGAAGAAATGAGGCATAATATACCACTGTAAAGAGGAAAAAAATCTTAATTGGGAGAAATTGAATAGAAATATATTAGGAAACAAAGCATTATAAGGCTCGAAAAGGAGAATAATAAACGGATTTTCATTAATAAAGGATATGATGTCCTCTAACTGCAATGTAATGTGGGATCATTTATTCGTAGTTAACAAACATCACATTATTCAGCAATTATTGAGACAACTGTGTCGTATTTCTCAATGAGAATTTGTGTCAGCTTTCTGTTTGCCTTTGGAGGATTTTGTCATGTCACCGGACGTCTTCCAAATACATCCCACTTATATTTAATGGGATTGCCTATTCGGCAGATATCTTCATTATCTACAAGATCCTGAATTGCGAGATACCTTTTTGCTATCCTCCATAAACAAAAAGTATGTCCTAAGGCTGCTTGGAACAGATATACACTGACAAGATATCATCATAATGTGAATCTTAGGTCTCTAAACCATTGTCGGAAATGTAGAGTTCTGTTCCTCATTCCTCATTAAGTCTTTCCACACAAGCACACCAGTACCATCCCAACAGACTATTTAACTAATGTTATTGAGATGAAAACGAATCCCAATGTCTCTCCATACGAATTGGCATCGCGAATCATTTGTGAGTTAAAACGATATTCATCGATAAATAGGACATAATTCCAGTGACGAGATGTCAAATATTTATATTCATTATATCATTGTAAACAATACCAACGATGGCATTCTCCGAAGTGTATACAGCGTTCTTAACAATGGACGAATATGCCATGTTTCTGCATTTGTCTAGCCATAGAAAACAGGGACTCTTGTCGTCCGCTTGCCATATTCAGGTGCTGAGTAATGTTTTCTGCTATCTGGTTTCGGTCTCTTTTCGGCACCATTACGATATATCAGTCGTTTGTTGCCATTGCTATCTTTGTGTGTCAGCCAATATAGATGTGCTTAGACGCTTCACAAACACGTTAAAGCAATACTTTCATTAATTCTAAGCTCTCCGGCAACATTCGTGAAATTACGCCCACCTTTCAGTTTTTCTGTTTTTTAACTTTGCGTAAAGGCATCATGATGGTTTCTAGTAGCCAGTTTGAATGTATGATATTACTTTCACTTGCATCAAATACATGGAAATGTGACTTTCTCCCATCTTTTTCAGTTGCCTTGAACTACACGCATTGACTACTTGTTTAGCTCGCCCTCACGTCGCAGTCCAGATATTTGCATATTCATTATCTTTCTGAATAATTGTCTCTGAATTGTAATAATACGCGAACGGTTATCTTTTATAATTTCAAAACTGTCTGTTGAAAAATTATTTTGCCACTTAACTTCTGCTCATTAGTGTATAAAACAACAAAAAATTACAGACCTCATCTTATTGACTTTTGATTCGTGTTTTTAGTTCATGCTGAGGCTTATTCGCACACCGATAAGGCAGCCAGTTTAAGCATAAAATTGCTCGTCTCAGTTGTTTAATACCAAAACCAAAGTTTAAATTTTGCATCCGATAGTGACAAAAATCAAAAGTGCAAGGTTTTTTTTTTATTCGGCCTAGTATTACAAACAGCGATTGTTCTTCATTATATGCAAGAATATACTTCTTATACTCTTAAGTAGTATGTAAATCTATGATGCTGTATTGTCATTTATATTTTCAGCGTAGCTAATTTACTATGTGTATTTTCTGTGAATATATCCTTGTATTTTTGCAGTGAAGTTAATTACTTGAGTGAACCGTAACATAGCTGATATAAATTAATCTGATAAAACATAACTTACGAAATTGAATAATTCAGGTGAAATTTGTATATTACCCGATTTAGGTGGACTATAAAATATTTATGTAGACACCTTTGAATAAATTGTTAATGAACTTTTTCTTGAAAATAAGAGAAACAAAAAAATCGTGTCATTGTTTTATGTTTCATTCCCTACATGCAGACAAAAAAATGAAGTTAAATTTCAATAGCGATTTTTGTCTGAAATAGACATAGAATAAGCAACAAGGTTCAAAAACAGTATTTCTCTTTTGTATATAGATTTATTCCATGGCTTAAAATTTCGTTTTCATTTCTTTTAAAGTTTCCTTTCACTACCCTATCAAGAATTAAAAAAAATTTGTTTACTTCTTTCTGCTCATATATTCTCTATGGAATCTCAAAGAATCTCTGAGTTGTCTTTGTAATATTTGCTGTAACAGCTAATGTCTTGAAAATCTTTGTTCAATTAATTTGTGTTTACAAAAAGTAATTTATTGTTTTCTACCAAAAATATTGTTTAGCTTAGCAAGATTAATGTTTTAATATCCTTTAATATACCTATGTATATATAAAGTAATAATTAACATTTAAAGACAAATATTTGATCTTTGAAACTTTTCTTCTCATTTTTGTATGAGAAACAGTTAACGAAATTCCATCTTATTTTAATTATTTATAACTTTTTATTTCTTTAGGATAATTTTCCCTTTTAAAATAAATTTTATTCAGAGTTCCTGTTTGATTGAAATTTATTAATGTATGTAAAATATTTAGATATATTAAGAAGGGTGTATAAACACGTTGAAATTTTTCATTTTGTTAGTTGATTGATTTATATTCTGTTCACCATATCCCCTTCGTTTACATGATAAAATTAAAAACAAATTATATTCATTTGCTACCCTATCTCTTTCCTGCATTATTATATATTACTTTGCCTTTTGGGCTGCGATGATAAGGTCTCGGCTTCGGAACTGAAAGATTTTAATTTCGAGATCCGATTCCACCGAAGAACCGTCGTATAAGCGGGTAAGGTGAACATAAAATTCGTTAGAACCAAATCCATGCTCGCTGATGTGGTGTGGAAGTTTAGAGGGGTGGAGCCTGGGCGCGGGTCAAAAACTCCTTTGCCCCCCTCTCTGCTTCACTGCTTAAGTTCATTAAAGAAGGAAACATAAAATAAACTTTATATTCAATCTGGGGCCCCGATTGATGTGGAGGCCCGGGGCAAGTGCCCTGTTTTCCCCTGCTTTAAGCGGCGGTTACATAACCTGCACCCTCCTGCAGACGAGGCATACTTTTTCCCTTCGACCCCTCTTGCTGTTTACTGGGGTCCTTTCATGTTTGAACATTTTACCTACTAATTGTCAGTAGAATCGACAGGCATCAAAGGTGCCCAGAAAACCGCAAAAGTGGTCGAAGGGGGAAAGCACGCCTCGTCTGCAGGCGGGTAAAGGTCGTGTAACCGCCGCTTTAGTCAGGCTCTGTGGAAGGGAGCAACTCAGGTGTCGTTCTTGCCATCTGACAGAGGTTCCAAGTTAGTCCTAAAATAGCCCTAGTGTAACTTCAAAATGGGACGTGAATGTAATTAAACTAAACATCTCATCACTTTCAGTGAAAACAAAAATATAATTTTTTTTTTAGAAAAGACTGTTTACTTTCATTCGTTTAGAAACTCAGTTGTATTTTATGGTTCAGTAAGGAATTGTAAAGACTAAATGCATGGTTTTTGAAATTCCTTAATTTACATTGCCCATATTTGTATTTTTACAAATGGCAGTGTTATTTAATCAAATTTAATATAAAATTTATTCAAACTGTTATAAAATAAACTTGAATATGAAATACGTCAAATATACAAATTATCTATTTACTCAAGGCATTACGGAAATTTAAATATACATTCACCTCTTTTTAGAAAAATGAAAGTAATCGTTTAAATTCAAACGACCAAAATAAATTGTTTCAGAGTTTTCTAGTTTATGCGCTCTACTAAAAAACACTTTTCGTTTTATTTCAATGAAGAAAGAAACAAACATAAGAATTCCAAGATCAAAAAGAACCTTGATCATTATTAATTCGACTTTGAATTCTCCTTAATATAAAACTGAAATATTTAGAAAAATTTGATATATATTTGAAATATTTTTAATTTGAGACTTTATTAGTATTATTACCACAGTCTCCGCTTACATGAAAAACAGCTTTTCGACTTGTAAAGAATACTAATTTCGTGCCTTATTTGTTTAATCATTTGATATATAATACACTGTAGAAGGAAAATAAAATTTATTAAAGAAAATATATACGTTAGTCGATGTTGAACAGCAATGAAATCAGTCGATAAAAAGAAATGATTTTGAAAATCCCTAAATCATGTCCGCACTTTTACTGAAATCAATTTTACTTTTATTTTACCTCTTGAACGAAAGCAGCTGAGAAATCGAGGAATCCGTTAACCAAAAAGAAACTAGATCACTTTTAATTCGACGTTTAGTTCTCCTTACCTTAATCATATCATTTGAGTTATTTTGCTGTAACCTAACTATAGGTTTGAACCATGTCAATTCTTTCTGGTTGAGTTAATGATCATTTTAACGCTGTTGTCCGGCTACCGACATGGCCTCAATCTTTTTAATTTTGCGTTAGAGCTCATTTTTCCATATAATTTACTTCATTCTTATGAAATGCTAATCGTAAGTGGGTATTTAAAAAAAAACGCAAAGTGAGATTTCATGCCCACAGCTTCTAAAAGGATGGTTCCGACGCTACGTTAGAATGAGATATCAAGAACAAGTGTCTAAGTTCAAAAGGTGACAGTGCTACCTATTGTTCAATCATGATCCCTGCACAGAACCCTTAACCCGTTTTTCTACCAGAACCTTACGATGTCGTGAAGTCCACAGCCCATTTTATTGACATTTTGTAAGGTCACTAATGGGAGTTAAATGACTCCACTCTTTTCTTACCTTCCGAGAAGATGTTCTTAGTACTCCAGATGCTATCTTCCAATCATCATTTGGATTATCTTGCCTTAAAGGGTCTTTTTATCCTTTTTTTTCTAGTTAATCGAATAAGCAAAGTCGTCGTATAATTTGATTCCAAGTCGTGTTGTGTCCTGATATTGGATACATGCCTTCTCGATTAAGAAGCGGACTGATGATGAAAATATGATCGAAAGAAATGATCTTTTTGCTAAGTGGTTTCGTTTCGAAATGGATTCTGAACAAAATTTGTTACGAATTCTTATATGAAAAATAATTATTATCCTGCTTGAAGAATTGGTGGTTTGTAAAATAAATGAAACGTTGTAGATAGATTTTGTGAAGCTTTGAAAAGCACCACTACTGAAAAGTTCTTGTAATGTTTTCTTTTTCTTTGTAAATAGTAATAGGGATGCCATTAGCTTAAAATTTGCATTTGTTCTGTAATTAATTCCCAGAATATGAGATTGGTGTACATTATTTTAATGCATGTTTATGTTTTATTAAATTTAATTTTATTGAAGTAAATTCATTTATTATTTTAGTGTTAAACTCGATAAAAGAAATACACGTATCTTAAAACACATTCACGACTGTTAGATTTTTGTTATTCCTAAAATTTAAATGCAATTTTTGCAGCCAATATAACAGTTTTGTCGAAATTTATTTTGAAAGAAGGTATAAAGCATGATTTGAAACATTTGCAAAATTTTGCATAAATTAACACTTTTAACGCTACAGACGAGATATCTCGTCTTTCAGTTACTTCCAATTGCAATTTTCTATGAGCCAAAATTTGTCTCTTAATGCAAATTTAGAAATATTGAACTTTCTAACGCATAAATGAAGAATACCTTTACTTTTTTCATCAAAAGTTTTAGCTCACAGAAACTTGTAATTGGAAGTATCTGAAAGACGAGGTATCTTGTCGGCAGCATTGAAAGTGTTAATATATTTCTGAATTATATTTAGGACTTTTATTACTACTTTTAAATGTATAGCGCTCTTGTATTTGATTTTATAACTTCATTGATATTGTTTAAAACTATATTTTCATTATCGCCAGAAGATGGTAAATTAATTTCTATTCCCTGGAAAGTATTCGTTGTGCAGCAATGTGATTCACATATAACCTTTTATTTCTTCAAATATCCCCATAATATTGGGATACAGAGGTTTACAACATAGAACGAATATCATTCTGTCATTCTCTACAAATGATTATAAAATTCAAAATTCCTATAACTCTTTCAAAGGATAAAAACTTTATATGGATTTTAACTTTAATAAACTTTTATTAATTGAAACTGATAGGTCATATTTAACCAGTATTAAGTCAGAAGTAGTATAATCAGGTGTGGTTCGTGCGCATAATTTACGTAATAGCAGCAACTCTTAATTTCAGCGTTTGAATATAATAACTCCTTCGTTCGATTTTGCAGGTGATTTTTAAACTTATTATCAGTCTCATACTATTCGTTTTAAAGATTTAAATCTGCAGAAGAAAAGCAGCAAAAATTGTAATCTTCTTTTGACACAGAGAAAGAAAGCTCTATGATTCCGAATAATACCAATATTCGATATGTAGAACTTTTCCCCGTATAATAGTGATATTACGAATTTATTTTGTTCGCGTCGTAACAAAGCTTACTTATTCCGCTATTGCGAAGAGAAAAGAGTATTGTTATAGATAGCACTTTCTTAATTTCCAGAGCCATTAGGAATAAGGTTTGCATGTTTTACTGATACAAAATTTTTTAGAGAGACTAAAATTAAAGATAAATGAAAAATGAGGCAAAATTATTAATGAAAAAAAATCAAATATTGCAGCATTAATTTTTTGTAAATAAATATCTAAAAGTGTACTTCATAAATAACTTAGTTTCATGATATTTTATTGTTATTTTCAAACTGAGTTGAGTAAATAATTATAAACAAAACCAAAAAATGTAAGACAAATAATTGAAAACATTTATTTTGAAAGTTTAAATATCAATTAATTAAAATCAATAATTTCTTAATATAACTTATTTATTTAGTTTTCCTGTGTTAAACTAAATAGATAAGTATTATTTTTGTTGTGTTATTACTATACAAAAATATTTAGAAAAACAAAAAACTAAATTATGCAGAAAAGCATCAATCCACTAAGTATTAATGATTGCAGTATTCTCACTGTTACAGCGCACGAACTTCCACTGATTGTAAAAAATACGCTCTTATGATAAATTATAGTGTCATGATATCTGAGTTTCCTTAAAATAGTGTTTTCATTTTAGAAATGTAAATTAATGTCGTGTTAGAAATGCTTTCATGAAATGCATTATTCTTTTTTTCGAAAAAGTCCAAATAATAGATTGTCAATTATATTGCTTTTGTACGACAAAACAAATTTATTACAGTAATCAGTAATGGAATGTAATCTATTTTAAAAGACAAGTTAATCTGGATTAAATGGTAAATAAAATACTTAACCTAGGTTAACTATATATACAATTGATTTAGGTTAGTTTAATGAGTACTTTCATTAAATTCTGAACTTGATTAACAATAGAGATAGAAAAATTATTGGACTACTAAAAGTTCATTGTACAAATTTTCAAAGAAAAAAATACAGATGGTGTTTTTAAGAAGTGCTTGTCAAGTTATGTTACCTGAAAATAGGCCAAAATGGACGTTCTTTTCCGGTGGGAGTAGTCATCTCATCTTACAAGTTCTCTCAAAATAAAAAGCTCTTCATTTTTAGTATTTATTTATAAAAAGTTATTGCCAGGGAAAATGAACTAGATCGGTGAACCGTGAAAGGCGTATCAACTGACAATAATCCTTTGCTTCATCTCCAGGATGATGCGAATAGGATTTGCGATTTCTGTGATTCATTTAAAGTACATTACCCCAACACTAAAGACGAATTCTTTTCAAAAATTAAAATAATTAGCCGTAAAATGAGTCATTTTTAGAAACTGAAAGAATAAATGAGTGTTTTGAGAAAAAAACACTGTATCACAATGGAGTTTTTTTTTTTAATTCTGAAATGAGAATTCTAGGATGTGAACTTCGAATATATCTAATTATTATTTTGGTTTTAAGGTTTTGTTTTTACACAATTTCCACTATGTATTCCTGAAGATATAAATCGCTTCATTTTCTTATGTATGGAGAAAACATGAAATTGGGTTTTGAGTGCTTAGAAAATTGTAATTAAATTTGCAACAAAGTCGGAATAACAAAAAATATACATGAACTGTTTGCACTATGTTTTCGGAACATAAATAAGTAAATATTATTTTTTAATTTATATTTCTTCTGTGCCTTTAAATGAGTTTTCATGTAAAGGAATGACACACTGATGACGAATAAAACTCTTAGGGTCAAAAATTAGTGAAAAAAAAATGTTATAACTTGTATTGCTAATTCATATTTTAGTTGTATTATTCTATTTAATAACTATTTGAATACGTATCAGCCGAAAAGATTAGCTACTTACATTCTTAAAATATATATACCTATGAAGATATATATGACTAAGAAACATCAAATACAAATGTACATAAAAATCTATGATATATAGCGTATCTATCTGACTAAAATCTAATGTAATAATTGCGGTAATTTTCTGTATCATGAAAAAATAGCATTTAATTATAATTTTTGCATCTCGAGTTCTTGGTTTATTTATTTTTTTTTTTTGTGAACCAGTTCAAACATTTTAACAGTTAAGGTAGAAATAAGTGTATGCCATGTTTTCGGCGATGTTTAGTAAATTCTTTGATGGTTGAAACAACTTAACTGCTTCATTTTCTTATATTTTCTGATGTTTCGTAGAAAAAAATAATTTTGACTATAAACAATCCCGATATTTAATGATTAATCTCATTCCAAAAAATTTTATATTATATCGAATCGAATCGAATTAAATATTTTCAGCATAGTGGTACTTAAATAATAACTAAATCTCTTAAGAAGTAAGAAATGATATAATTAAATAAATGAAGAAAAAGTGTCCGCCCTTTTCAAATTAAAACTAAAATATCTGAAGATAGTATGGCCAGTTTCTGGTTTAAGTATTAATTCTTTTACCTCAAAAGAGCTTTATTATTAAGAAAAGAATGGTAATTATGTGTCAGGGTAATTAGTCCAATACTGAGTATATATGTATTTACTTGCTTCTAATAATTCTTATCTTAAGCACTTAACTGTTTTATTTTCTTTACTATCCAATAAGATGACTCATTCTATTTTAGAAATATTTTCTTACTTTGATTCAAATAGAAATCCATTGAATACTTGACATCTGTGCAATTTTTATATTGAATTATATTCGTTATGAATGGTTTATTTATTGTCAATAACTATCAAAATTCTATAAATCGATGCACGTGCGGAATCTGGGTTAAATAATTAAGCCGTTAATGTTGTAAGTTTACCTTTTTTTCTGTGATATTATTTGATTGAGAAACATAATGTGCTATTGTTGATAGAATTTTCAATGATCCTTAGTAACGTGTAATATATTCAAAATATTTACGGCTTTTGCATGAATATCGAGATTTCAGACACCTAATTATAGAGAAATATTACCAGTAATGATTGTAATAAGTAACTCGTATTCCTCCAAAATTCTTATTTTTGATTAAATATTGCTTATGCCTTGTCACGTGCATTTTTAGACAATAGTTTTACATTTATAATTAAATTTTTGAGAACATTTCGGAAATTTCTTGAACTTTTTTTGAACTATTGAAATTATTTCAGACAGAAATAATTTCAATGTTCTCTTCGTTAAAATAATGAATCTGTATTTTTGTATCTTCATGCCTTCTCTTGATTGATATGAAACTCACTCAAAAGGCATTTATTGAGAAAAAAACATTAAAAAACTACATTTACTGTATTCTTTTGAAAATCAACGGAGATTTCTTCCCGAAGGTATCTTGTATACTCCCTAATGAAAGTGTTATTTTCCCTTATTCCTGTATAAAAATTCTGGATTATTCCCCTTCAGAGTTCCATGGATAAGTATTTGTTTTTCGAAGTGCAATGAAGAAAACAGAATATTTCTTTTGGTGTCTTTTTTATGATTGAAACTAAAATTTATCCCAAAACTTAGTTTTAGTGAGAAGATCACATACAAAATTTCGTTATTCGTTGGATTTTTGAGTTATTATATTAATTTGAGTTATTTGAACTATTTTGAGTTATTATGTCAAATTATGTTTAAAATATGACACAGGCCTACATTTTTGATGTTAGATTTGCATATCTTTGTCTTTGTTGCTCTTTTGCATTTTGTAATTATTCCTTTTATTTTCACTCGCTGAGATGTTAAAACTACTTTCTTTGAATGAATTTTGTAAAAAATTTGATAGAAATTTAACAAATATTCTGTAAAGACCACATACTACGTTTCATCATTGTGGTTCAAAGCGTTTAATGATTATAGTGTGTGCAGTCATAAAGAGTTAAAGGCAGGCACAATTTCATGTATGTATGTTTTGGTTTCGAAAGGTTGTGTGTACCTATGAATTGTAGGTATTTTCTCAGAATCTTGAAGGCAAATTTTTTGATGATTACTTTGATTTTTCTTTGTATAGATCGTACACGAGAAAGTAAAAAATGCTCTGCGTTATTTTAAACTTTAAAGTGAAAATTAAAATTAAAGACAAAAATACTTTTAAAAATTTAAAGAGGACACATAGCATGCACTACCACACAGACTTTCAGTTTGATATAAAAGTATTCATATTACCTTTAGGTAACTAATTATAAGTAACTTTCACTGTCGTAAATGGGTTGTTAGGCGCCATCAAATTTAATAACTAGTCATTTTTTATCACTTTCAGATAAGAAATAAATATATATTAAGAATGAAACTTTCAAAAATGCTATTTCTATCAATAATATATATATCGACAACTGCAATCATCTAAATTTTTCTTAAAATGTTTAGCCTAAAACGTTTTATACTTTGAAAATTTTGAGAATTCCGTAAGTCTTTTAAGGAAGCTTTCTTGAACAATTGCAATTATTTTCAAAATATATTAGCATCAACATTATTCCATGTGCATATTTGAATAATTTTTATTATAGCTTCTCACAATATATCTTTTTATTTTGCTCTTCTTTCCCTTGCATCATTCAAAGACTCCATTTTCATTATACTTTTAAGCTATCATTACTTCATGTTAATTCCCTATGAAAGCAGAAGTCTATATCTCCACCCTTCTTAACATGTCCCAGGCTTTCGGAAGATTTTTTCCCATTAGACACAGTAATTAACTAACTAAAGTCTTTGACAAAATAAAGAACTGCCTGTAATTTAAAACCAAGGGTAAAACTTAACCCCAGCGGTCAAAGTGAATCAGAAGGAGAGATAGTGGAGGATAGAAAGAAACAATGGAAAATCCCAGAACAAAGTTTTCTGGGTGTTCCCGACACCACCCTTTTTCTCGAAGTCCAGTCTTCTCTGGAATAACCTCACCTACTTCAGTTCAGCTACGAAGACTGGACTGAGATTGACCTTTCGCACCTATAAGTTGCACTCCATTATCAGTCTACGACGTGACCGCCCCGTTGGAAAGTCCACACACCATCTATATTTTCATCCCACGAGTATACCTACTGTTTCAGTGAGAAATTAAACAGTTTAAAAAAAGATGGTGAGGTTGTCCTTGTAAATGCCCTTTTGCGTATTTAGTATCTTGAATCAATTCATTATTTTTTTAATGGCAAGTTGTTTTTCATTAAAATGCAAGGGACAAAATATTACATGCACGGTTGAAAAATGTATAAATTTGATTTAAAATTGACAAACTAACTGTGTCACTTATAAATAAATTAAAATATTGAAAATATAAATTTGTATCTCAAATTGATTTAGTGCCTTTGACAAACTTTTATCTAATCTTCATATTCTCTGAAAGAATCAAGGACAAAATTTGATTGGCGATCGACTACCTTCACGTTGATTCCTTATTAGAACAGAAGTTTATCATCTCCACCCTTCTTTACACATCCCAATCTTTCGTAGATTGTCCCCATTTGATGCAGTAATTAATTAACTAAAATCTTTGACAACAGCCATTATAGTCATATTTGGCAAAACCAAACGCATGGTTTCAAAACATAAACAAGTTTTTAATAAAAATTTTAATTTCAAAATGTAAACACGTTTTTAATTTTTAAATGTAAACACGTTTTCAAATATCCAAAATTATTATTTATAGGAAAAGTTTAAAAAGGATTGACTGTGAAAAACAATGATGAAAATCTGTTAAATCAGCATGAAAAAAATTCTTTGAAAATCAGTAATATACAACTTACTAGCCCAAAACTTGTTGGTAAAAGTAGTTATATGGGTTTATCATTCTTTATATTGGAGAAAGAATTTAAAAGAAAATAGAAATGTGTTTCGCTTGAATATATTATAATTTGGTCAAAAAATATAGCTCCCGGGTCACCACTGCAGACATTAATGCGTTGAAAATTCTGCTTAAATGTTGTGATCTACTAGTGCTCAGCAAAAAATACATAAGGAGAATATGAACAGTTTATATCAGAGAAGAAAAATAAATATCGCTTAAATCATATACATGATATTTATACAGATGAGATTACAAATTATTGCAACTGCTATGATGATTATTCACATATGAAGGATGAACACCAACTTCAAAGAAAAATAATTTTAGTAGCAACTAAAGTGTTATTGGATTCGAACAGGTCAGCACAGTTGCATAGGAAATGATGTATAAATTCAAAACTATTGTAGTTAAATAACCGTAACCCAAATGGGTAAGCTTTTGAATATCAATAAACGTCGAACTAAAATATGATTTCTTTTAGCTGAAAATTACTTACAGAAATTTGTAAGTTGTATCAAAAGTAATAATAGTCTTCCAGATTTATTCTATATGCATATAATAAATTTAATTTATTTCCTTTTTGAAATTGATCATTTTCTAGCCTCTTAGGTTCAAACTTAATCCTTTTCACTCGGAAAAATAATTAGATGCATAATTATAGACTTAATAAATAAACCTGTCTATTACACCAAAAAATAAATACCTGAATCTCTTTGAGGGTGATTTTCCCTGAAAAATGAATCTAAATCTTTTTAATATTCTGTAGATATTTTTGACAATTAAAATACATAAATAAATAAATAAAATGCCAAAATGATACATCATTTTCAATAATGACTGAGATAAGACATTTGAGTGTAAAGGGTTTAAAAATTCTATGAACCTTCTGAATTTTCCAAAACCTGGCTTTCCTATGATTCTCCGAATTAAATTTTCGTAATATTAACCATCCATAATTACTTTTTATTTCCAATTTGTTTGCACCAAAAGTATATTTCCGGCATTTATAGATCTGTGATTTTCGCCATGCTATAATAAATTCAGTGTCTGAAGATTCTTGCCATAGAATGAAATTAACAATTCCATTTTACTTCAGTGCTGCTATAATAAAGATAACCCATTTCTCTCTGTTAAAGTAAAACACACAATGATGACATTTCAGTAATTAATTATTCCTTTAAGCACTCAAAACAAAAGAAAACCCATATATCACATCATCACTATGTGTGGCCGCGGTTTTATTTTTAAATCGCTAACGCGGAAGTTCAAACAAATCAAAGCACCTCAATGTCGTAGCAATTATGTGGCAACTTTTTTGCAATTATACCTTCAGAAAGAGAGGGAAAAGCAGCAAAATAATTCATATTAATGTTATGTATGACAGGTAATAAATCATCACTAACGACAACTGCGCTTAGTCAAGAATTTGCTCTTTAGTCGGAAAAAATATATTTTCTCTACAAATCTTCTCCAGAGAGATAAGACTACGAAAATAAAAGTATTTCTCCCCTCTTTCTGATAAGTGTTCCGGTGTTTTATTTCTCTCTATATATTCGAACTTTTTTTTGTATCAGCGAATAAATTGTTCTCCTCCTTGCGTTGAAATTCTTACCCATAATCTAAAAGATCATGAGTAGCCCTCAAGTGCCTATCAAGTTTCCGATTCAGTGCTTCTTGGTACAAAAGATATATCGGTGCGACACACTCCACTGGTTATTGGATTTCGGAAGGTCTTGAAGTTGTGAAATCAATAAGGGGTCGAAACTGACGAAGAGCTTCGAAGAAGTGTCAACTTCGAAATTCACTCGAGGTTGACTGCTTCACTTCCAGTTCATATAATCAAATAAAATGTTCCCCATCAAGGGTCTACGCATAACTCTTGAGGGGACATTTCAGATGATACCATGGAGCCATCTTATAGCTTAAGGTATAAAAATCTAAAACAAAGAATTTAATACCTTATATTGTATGACATTGGTTATTGATTAGCAGTTTAGTTTAGTGTTTTCTGAATTTCGTTTATGAAATTGCCATAGATTGATACAGTTCTACCGAAAAAGTGTCATTTTCTTAATTCACTCAGTGATAAGTGCTTCGTTTGCAGTTCATGTAATTATACAAAATGCTCGTTACTGATTGATATGGAGTTTTGTTTTGTTGTTTAATTTTTTCCTTTTCTGTTATATGGAGTGTACAAAGAGGGATTAGAGAAATCACCAAAAAATCTATTGACGAATTTTATCATTTCAGACCTCCCTGAATCCGAAAGATCCATGTTTGGAATTATGACTGTGTCTTTGAACACAATAATGCAAAATGCATGAAATTTTGTATGTGGACCTGAACCAGATTTCTAGATTTTAAATGAATTCTACACACAAAAAGTTTATCTATATGTCCCAATGAACATGATTGCTACAAAGTTCCTAAAATGAGAGGGCATTCGAAATGGATACTCGATCTCCTTCCTTGTAGTATAAAGCACAAAACGCTCATGTGTGATATATAGAATATAAAAATATGCTGAATGGAGTAGAGAATTATTAGGAAACGTTTGAAAAATGTTGGTGAGAGCATTCTCACTACTTAGAATTTCGTTTATAAAATTTTCTTTAATCAGTGAATATTGTTTAGAAGAGTTTATGGAGAGATATATCTTGTAATCTAACAATTATTTCACGCAAATTTTAGGTGATACTTCGAAGTCGTTGATGTTGTTAGCACTTTGAACGAAGGTTGAATTAAATATGTTAAGAATTTATAATTTACGTTTCGAGATTATTAAGTGTTTTGAAAATTGGTTTCTGTATTTGGATTTTTAATATTACATTTAAGTAAGATAAATTTGTACGATAAAGGAGATACGTATAGATATTGAGCCTTCGTTTCTGGAAAAAAGTAGTAATAATATTTTAAAATGTCAAAAGCTAAATTATTATAATAAGAATATTAATAATTGATAGATTTATTGTAAGTAATTCAAAACTGACTAACGGGCTGGTTAATCTTGTGCAATTGTTGTGACATAACAATCAATTTTTCTTCTTACAAGAACATGTATGTGAATTTTAGGGAATGCACATAAAATATGAAGAGAAATATAAGGGGATATCGACTAGTTCTCTTTAAATTGTTTTTTAATGTGACGAGATGAATAATTTACTAATTTATAACAGAGCAAAATTCATTTTGATCAACGAAATACAATAAAATGACTTTGATTTTTATTATTTTGTTTTATATTTTGGAAAGAATGACTTCGAAGTACACATTATTCTGTTTCAATGTCTGTAGTTACCAACATCGGTAGCTGTAATTTTACATAGAAATCATTATGGCAGATTGTTACAGTTTATTAATTTTTTTCCATAAACTTAATGTTGTCGTTTCAATTTTAGTAAGGTGCAATAAAAATACATTTAATTCTTTAAAGTCTATAATTTTGATATCTAAGATTTGAAACATTATGATTTAATTGTGTAAGAATATTTAAAATGTTTTATTAATGATCCTATTTTATGTTGAAAGCTGAGGTAATGGCAGAAAAAAAACGTGTTTTAACTTGAGAAAACTTTTCTTTCAGTTTTTATGAAAATATAGTACAAATGATATATATTTTCTATTGTACATTTTGAAATTAAATAAATTCGCATAAAATCTCTTATCAAATTTTGATTATTCATAATAAGGTCCTCTTGTTTCAAAAATGTTTGCTCTATATCTATGTTGAGAAAATCCGCTATCCATTACATCATAAAACAAACTACCCGCTTTTTGATAAAATTTGCAACGCATTTCTCCTAACGAAATTTCCTTAGAAGTTGTTCCTAGCAACGAATTCTAAGGAAAATGCAAATATTCTTATTTAAAAAATTCTTAACATGTTTTTTTTTTTACATTTTACTTTTTTATTGCAGTAACAAAACACTTGCCTCTGATTACATATATGAAGTGTTTTAATATTATTCCAAAGAGAAAAATAAAAAAAAATGTATACCGGCGTACTTTTTTATTATAAGGAAATCAAAAGGACAGAGCAATTATATGAAGATTGCCTTGTAAAATAAAGGACATGTAGCTACCATATCAATGCATGGATATTTGTTTTTTCAAATTTTTATTACATGAAAAGACCATTAAAGTATTAAATCAACACGTTAAAAATTTTATCCACGCACCTTTTTTCAAATATTATCAGTATGAAATGATATATTTCAAAATGATTGACTAGTTTTTTTATATGCTACCCACGAAGAAGGTGTTCTGAAATCTTAAACGACCTTGTACTTAATGTGAGAAACTATTCTTAAAAATTCCGACCTGTAAACGATCGAAACATGAACCAGTTTTATTTTTATAACCCAGACATAGAAACAAAAAAATCAGTCATTTTTAGTTCCAAGCTGATTTGCTATGATTTAGATAAAGTCTAATTTCTGATCCAATCCCGATTACTTACTTTAACTGGTGCAATCAGGATCTTATTATTGGTTGGTAGTCGAGGTTCAAATTTGGCTATACTGCGCCAAGCATATGGTATATAAAACTTGAAATTGTAATGCAATTGAATTTTAAAGTTGATATAAAAACATGGATGTAAAGGTTTTAAAATCTCATGAGCACTGAAGTAAAATTACTTTCAAATATGAAGAAACATTTAAAACAAGAGTTAATTTTTCCCAAGATTAAAATGCAAAGACTAAAATTTGCAAAGAAGGCAATGAACTTTATATTTCAAACATTACCAGGAAATGTGTTAGAATAAAAGAGAAAAACGTAGTAGATACAGACAAGCAAAAATTAAACTTTTTTGTACTTTGTTGGAATAATATATTTCAGTTTCTGCTTTGTAGCTTTAGGAGGACGAGGAGAGGGTGTACTAACATCTGAAGATGTTTCCTCTAACTCCTCACTAACGTTATATTCCAGAATGTCTTTCGGAGCTCTCGAATCTCTCATTTCCTCATCCGTTTCCAAAACTTCAACTTCCTTAGATGTAGGATCATTACGAACATGAGAGGTATCTACATCAGTTACTATGATTTCATTCTTTAGAGCTTTAGAGGACTGGTTAGCTTCTTTGGAAATAGTGTTTAAAATTTGTTTGGGGGACTTTTTCCAAAACTTAGAACTGCTCTTATTATCTGAACTGAGTTTGGATGCTACTGCACTATGTACAGTTTTATAAAATTTCGATGTTTTGTTCACACTTTTCGGCAAATAACTTCTATTAATGTTAGAATCGTTTTTCAGTTTTTTCCTGTTTTAAACAGTCTTAGATGTAGAGAAGTCTGGTTGATCAGCAGTACAATCTGGTGATATAGATTTAGATAAACTTAATTTTTAGCAGCGTTATTTGAAGGCAAATATATAAAGACTTCAGCAGATTTAGGGTAAGTTTCAGAACGAATATATGATGCTTGAAATCCGACAGAAACTGAATGTTAGACCACAGGGGGCACTAGAGTGCTTTTTACTTGAACCGTTTTCTGCACAGCGCTTGCATAAATAATTCCAGGTGCCGGTAAACTGGCTTTGACATTTCGCTTTGCTTCTGCATATGTTATTTGTTTCATAGCTTTTTCTGAGATGACTTCCTGTTCAAATATCCAAGTGGGACATGTACGAGAAAAGGAAGCATGAGAACCTTCGCAATTTTTGCACTTTTTAACTCCAGTACAAGCAGAACTATCGTGGCCCATTTCCATACAACGGGTGCAAGTAAGAATCCCGCGGCAGGAAGCTTCAGAATGACTGAAACGTTGGCATTTAAAACACCGTAATGGAGTCGGAATATAAAGCCAGACGACCAATTTCATGTAACCTGCTTTTACAGAATATTGTATTCTGGAGGAATGAAATGTGAGCACTGAATGTTTAGTGTCTAGAAGTTGTTCATATTTTCGTATAGTAATACGCCGGATATTAGTTACTCCTTGACTTTTAAGCTTTTCAATGATTTCCTGTATTGATGTAGGAAACAATACATCACACGAAATAATTCCCCAGGTAATACTAAGTGTGTTATGTGCACAGACGGTAACAGGAATAGAACCAAGATTATTTATTTTTAATACAGTCTGGGCTTGCTTTCGTGTACTGATTTCGATAAGTAAGTCACCAGAACGAAGTTTTCGCACTGAGGGAACTTCCCCAAGATATTCAGAAATAGTCTTTTCTACTATAAATGGGGAAATTGTTTGGAATGTCTCGTTAGATGAAGATTTTCGTTTAACGAGGAAAAAAGTATCAAAATGCTCGTGTAGAAGTTTTTGTTAAAATTGACATCCAATGAAGGGATATTTCTTTGATTTATCCATACACAAGATAAGAGTAATTCTGGTCCCGACATCACCACAGAGCCAGGCAAGGAAAGGTAGTAACCGGCTCTGGAATTTCCCAGCCTCTGCAATTGCCTTAGTGCTAGCCGGAATTATACGCTCAAAATCACCTCCAGGAACGTTGACCATCCAAAACGCCAAGCCCCAGAGAATGACCCTTTCACTTAATCCCTTGCAGACTAGCCACTCATGTGACTAATTACCAGCTGATTGATACACAAGGGACCACAGCGCACCACCTGTCTCATGGGCTGCCACGTATGACAAATACGTGGGAGTATTTGCTGTCCATGAGAAGCAGGAAGCAAACAGAGCAGCGACAGCTTCTCATGGAGATCTCCTTCTTCTACCCTGGACGGAAAGAATAAAATAGGAAACAGCAGAAGGCTTAGTGGACTATAAACTTGAAAGGAGTAAAGATCCTTGGGTGCCTCGGGATTGAGACACCCTACTCACCAATAGTAGGTGAGCCCCTGAAGGGAGGATGTTATTATTGTTACAGTTTCCGAAAACGGTTATTTGCTAAAGTAGATTAGAGATAAAAATTGTTGAAATGTAACGACACCACAATAAAATTTTGCCTTGTTGTATCTTAAATAACAATAAATAACCTCTTAAATTATTATAAATAATTTAAATATGATAACTGATTCAAATCAAGCTTTCTTTAAACACATAAAATGTTGCGAATCAGTTTAATTTTTGAATACATTATCCAGCTTGCGGAAATAAAAAAGAATTGATGTCATAACATAATGTAGATGGGCGATAATGTCAAATGTTTGCGCAATTACATTGGCTTTATATCTGTGACTCACATGAATAGAGTGGTGAATGGTCATATGCCCCCCCTGTAAAAGGAATTTTAATTGAGATATCAATAAAAACAACTATACAAAGCACAGTGATTGTCAAAAGAATGAATTTTTTTTTGTCGTGCACCAAGATACTTCACGTAGGGAAAGTTAAGGGATGAATTACATTTTATAAGCATATTAGAAAAAAAATGTGCATGAAAGCATACAAATATCTATAATTTTTGAGATTTTTCTTATTTTTGTTCAATTAATAATTTACATTTTGTTACATTTAATTTAAAATTTTCATTGTGATACTTTATTCTTATTTTGCTGTTATATAGCAATTTATTTAAAAGTTATCATATAATAAATAAAATCAGAAATCAGCAATAATAACTTTAATAATAATGCAATTAAATTAAATAAACTGTTAAGTCAGGAAAATTGCTTTTCTAGGGACGCAAAGTGAGGAAAATTGGCCTTAAAGAAGATGTTTAATTAAAGCAGAGATCCCAAACTTATATTTGTGATCCAACTTTCTTTATCAATTTCAAGCTCGTCGCTTTTCGGATGACACTTGTTACATATATGTTTGACCTTTGAAGAATTCTATTCCTTTCCAGATCTTTTTGTTGAACTTAAGTAATTAATTCAAAATAACTTTTGTATTTTTGACATATTTATCTAATTTTTAAAGGTGGTATATTATACTAATATCTGAGCCATTTATTCAAGCAAATTTATCTTTTCTTATTTTGGTTTTTAATAACTTGCTTCGAATTTTTATTTCTTTAATTTAATGGCTTCGCACTACTTCTCCTTAATCCTCTCTTTCTTCCCCTTCTTTTTTAAAAGCTTTTCAGAAAACTGGTGTATGAAAATATATTAAAATAATTTTTTTTCTAGTTTGTAAATTTTTAACAGTTCCCTGTCCAAATGAAGGTTAACGTTTTTGTTTATTTATAAACTTTTTTGTGATCCCATTTCCGTATTTGCAAGTCATTAAAAAAGATTTTAATTCACGCCTTTTCTATTCGTAAAAAATTTAAAAACTTTAATTGAAGCTTTGAGGTTCAAGCCATTCAAATAATGAAAAGCGATACTTTTAATATTTTTGACTCAGTGGGTGTTGAATTTTGTCCAAGATAATATAAATGCAAATAAGATTATTTATAATACCTGAAAATCATTAAAAATGTAATTAATTCCAAATACTTCTTATTATATGAATGCAATTAAAAATATTTGCTGAAAGACCTTCATTAAACAACTTTACAGTGTTTCATTCAGATGTTACAAAAAATTCATGCCTTATGGAAATTCCAATGTGGTGTAGCATCATCAAGAAACTCTAAATGCAAATCCAAGCATTCAGTGTAAAGTAATTTTACTTCTGAAATTTCATTTCCTTTTGAATTGCTGCATCATTTGGCGCTGCGTTAATGGCGCGCAAATTTCTTCCAGCAACCCCTAGATGTGTTTAGCAACTGGTTCAGGGCCTTAGGCAAGGGCCGAGCCTGCTGGATGAAAGATATTTTCCTCGTCGGTCGAGCCTTGGTCTTTTCGGATCACAGGTCAGACCTCGGCCATCAGCCAAGGTCGGTCCGCAGTAGCTCGTCGAAGAAGGTTGAATGAAGCCTGACTTGAATGACGAGGATCTCCCACCTTTTTTTCTGATGCATCCTTTTTATCCACTTTCTTGATTTGGATCTCTTCTCCTCTTTGACTTCTTCCTACTCTGCTTTTTCTAGGCTGAGCTCATCAAACCCAAAAACACGTGTTGTCCAATTCTTTTTTTTTATGCGTGCCCTTGAGACTCGTTTAAAATTCATTAGTAATGCAAATAAATTTTGTTTAAACATATAAAGATTGCTTTTAATTCATACACTAAATGGGATTAATTCATCAACAAAAGGTTTAATTTAGTTTAATTGATATCCGGTTTTAGAAATATGATTGTTAGGGATGTTTTGAGACTGCTCTCTTTCCTTAAAACTGTAATCAGCGTGATAACGATACCACTATGGAAATTTCCACGATATTTTCATTTTCCTTACATCAAAGTCGAAACGTTTGATCTTCAATAGCAGGTTATATGTTCTCATAAATCAGTGTTTCACAAAGTGCTGTACGTGTATCCCCAAGGGTACAATAAGAGTTTGATGAGGGTATAACTGAGGGGAAAGTCAACCCCCGGAAAAGTTGCTTTTTCAGCATTTTTAGCAATTAAGTCGAAAAAAGGAACAGACAATTGGGCGTAGAACCGCATTTGAGATTAAAATTAACAAACAGGGAACCAAATATATGACGATCTGTCATCTCAGCATAAACAAGTTCATCCTTCTTAATGATCCAAATAAATTTTACATACAATATAACTCTTATTTATATTTTATTATGAACAATTTTATTTCTCTTTTCTTATTATTTTCTGTATGTCACAATGTATATATATATATATATATATATATATATATATATATATGATTGCTATTAAAATTCGTCGATTTTTTTGACGAGGGATTCTCAGCGCTACGAATCCAAGCCAATCCAAGATTCTACAAGTCGATTGCATCCAAATCATATCTTTAAAATATTCCGAATTTTGTAATTAGATGCGTTTTTGTGTGTGATGAACAACTCATTCATTAAAAATACAGTATAATTCAACCACTTATAGAGAAATTAATTTTTAATTTTTAAAATTAATTTGACCAATTTAAAATGTTTTATATGGCATCTAACTTCCGAATTCTTTAAACGTTATATACGTGTCATCAATGTAGTCCTTAAAATTAATATTGCGCAATTTTCTGTTAATTTATCCAAGATTATAGAGTTAGTTATTCAAAATGTGTTTTAAACGAATTTCTTTCATTTATCTGAAATTAATTCTTAATTTGATGTATTAATTCATTAAACATCTAAACATCTGATGGCGGGGTTTTTGGGAGGTAGCTGTAAAAAAATTAACAAGGAGCCGTATATCATTAAAAAATCTTCATAAAAAAATTATGTCTCCTAGAGATAAATATTAAATATCACACTCCGAAAAAAAAAATTCATAATTTTTTTCTATATAAAAATGCTTATTTCTGTCATTCTTCAAATATTTCTCGAAGGATCCTGGATCAGTCCTTCCTCCTTGTATAAAAAAATTAGCAAAATTGCTCTTTTCTCAAACCTTTAACCTATAACAAGAGTTATATCTTTTAAATTTTTATATCTAATTATTTATTCCAACTAAATAAGCAAACTGATTATATGCCTTTATTACTATTTTTCATATTCCTTATCATTATAAGGGCCACGGTGACCAAGTAGTAAGGTCTCAACTTTGGAACCAGGGGACTTCGAGCTCGAGATCTGATTTCACCGAAGAACCGTCGTGTAGGTGGGTCTGATGCAGGTTAAATCCGTCGGGCGAAAACGGCCTTCTGCTGATTATTATTGTTATGAGCATTATTGTTATAAGTATTATTGTTATAAGCATTAATATTTTTTAAGCAATTTTTTCTCTTGATGCTAAACAAACTTTAAAAAAATAATTATAGATTTGTATATAAAGTTTTTAATAATTATTTTAAATATCACTATTAAACTACCTGAAATATATGCTGAAAACTGTTACAATTATTTAATATATATACATATTTCTAAAGAAAGTATATTAGATGCTTTTATATTTTCCATTAAAACTAGAAATTGATTTACATACATAAATGTCGAAAAAAATGTGGGGTCTCGTAATTGTAAAGTATTTCATGTTTAAATTCCGTATTAAATTATTTAGATAACGCCTATTTTTTATTTTTAAAATTGTACATATTACCTTAAGAATTTAAAAGATTTGAGTGTCTGGATTAAGACTAGAGAAACGTGCATTCAGAGCTTTTTTTCCTTAAAAAATCATTTCCCTCATGTGCATGTAGCACTTGTGCGTGGTAAATTTGACGTCGTGGTTGAAATCGCACATTTTAGTGTGTGGTGGGTGTTTAGAGAGAAGTATATCATCTTAAATGTATTTCTTTATCTCATAATCTTTGTTCTAAGTTAAGAATATTACTCGAAATTATGTCACCGTCTTGTAATTTAAATGTGAGACGTTTATGAAACAAATCCATAATGAATCAATAAGCCGAACATTTTTAGTATCATTGTCAATAACGAATAATTTTAACGTTTTTATTAAGAATTTAATTATGAATCTATCCGACAAACTAAAATCGTTGTATTTTAAATTTAATTTTAGATGTTGATATACTTGTTCTTAGTTGAAACGTTTTATTACCGAAGATAAATGAAAATTAAAAGAATTATTTCAAATTTTGAAGGTAATCTCTGTCTGGTTGAGCTGCAGTTCCACCTGTGGTTTTCAAATTCATCTCACGTTTTAATCTGAAAAATTTTAAAGATGACCACACCTCCGTTTGGATCTTAGATTGTATTGAGAAAATATTCTTTCAGACCTTGGTATCTGTCTGGAGTAATACAGGAAGCATTAGCCAAGGCCATATAAACTGAGCAGCTCGCGTTGCATTTCTATCTGTCAGCATTTCTTAACCTTTGACCTGAGTGCCATTTCCTGAATGCTGTTGAGTTAAGCTGAAGCATTCAAGTAAGAGCCTGTGAATATTATTTTCTATAGTTTGATCTGTTAAATGAAGTTATATTTATTCCAAATTGATCTAAAGAAAATTTCCCTTGTCAGACACAGATGATTTAAAAATATAAAAAAAATTGCATATAATTATGATTAATTAAAAACTATTATCGATTTATATTAAATTATAAATCTATCGGTAATCTGAACTATTAATTTGCTATTAAAGATATAATTCATAATTTTAATCAACTAAGGAGATTTTAATTAGCTAATTTAAAAAATTGCTTCTTATCTTTGAATTTAATTATTTTTTAAATGTTTAATTTGAGTAAAATGTAAGAATAGGTGAAATTAAAAATTTATATTTTTGCAAATTTCTATTCACTAATATAAATTATCAATTTTATTTACATTTTATGCCATGTACGTTTAAAGTCACTGTTGTATAAAAATGAATGATCTATTATATAATATATTACTTAGTTTGGCTAGTTGAATTGTTTTAATTTTTTCTCATGAAGTAATAAAAACAGAAAAAGAATATTATCCTGTTTTTATTGTATAAAAAGAAAAATATTGAATCAGTAAATTATTGTAAAAACAAAACAGCAACTAATATATTTAGTTTGTTTCAGTATTGCGATCAAAATATTTAAGTTAAGTACGGTCAATTTTTTTTCTCTTGTTGTTCCAAGCATTAAAAGAGGAAAATAATGGTTTTTCATGAGTTTTGTTTTCTGTTGAAAAAATTTATACTTCGAATGAGGAAATAAGGGACTATTTTTTAACATAATTTTAATAGATGAAGTGGGCTAAATTCGTAAAAAAAATTAACGTTTTTAATCTTTTAGGGCAACTGAAACATGACACTTGAATTTCAAAGGAAAGTAAACTAAATTTTAAACAAAGCAGGACTGCATTCAAATATGCATACTTCTAATTGAAATAAGAAAAAAGGTATAATTTACAATTGAAAATTATACAAAAATAAAAGTTACATTTAAATTAAATCTATTTTATTATATAAAAATAATCATAAATAATTTAATAATACCTTTTATGATTTAAGATGCTGTTTGCGGATACCTAACAGAATCGGCTTGTTTCAAATTCTCTCACCAATCAAGTATTTGAAAAATGAAATAATTCAAAAATCTAGAGTTATTTGATTTGAAAATGCTTCGATCTGATCTTTTTCGACTACCATGATCGAATTTCGTTAATTAGTTTGTCAGATCGAAATTAATATGTTTCCCCGTCTAATCCTATCAAAATGATGCAGTAGGGGCAACGCCCGATGAAGGGATTACGTAGGAATTTTGAACTTAGTAAGTCTAGTCACATTTTACCCTGCAGATGCACAACACCGACCAGTTGCGCTTGCAAAAAATTGGTCGCATTTCAACATCATTTTCTTTCACTCATTTTTTTTTCTTCTGTTGTCGCTTCTTTTTCTTTTAAAATCTTCTTCAGTTGGCAGTCATGGCATTAAGTGGCTTATCTAGTAGTTATAAGTGTTGAATCGTGGGTTGCATATCGACCTACTGAAATTAGCTTTCGCCACACACACCACTGGCAATTTTTGTTTGTCCGTCAGAGGATTCATGATATTTTACGAATCCCAGATAGAGACATTAAATATTTCATTCCATTAAATATGCCAAGAATGAACTTAAGTCGGAAAAGATTGTAATGGTATATGCACAGAAGCTAAATATCCAGAATTTTATTGATTTATATCAACGTTGCGAGAAAACGTTTACAAATTTTGATTCTGATTAAATTAGGCACTAATTTATGCGCGTGAAAATAAATAAAGTGTAATGATCTTATTAATATAGTTGTAAAAATAAGCGTGTCTACGTGCTCGACGAATCAAGATTAATAATAAGAAAAACATTGAAAAATGATGCCACTCATGTAATAAAAGATGTATAATGATCAAAGATATTTTAAATTCAATTTGGATCCCTTTTTCTCCATAAAAATGATCCGAGGAGAGAGAAATTTTCTACGTGCCTCCATGAATGCGGCAGTAAAATATTTCAATTTTGCAGATTTTTTTCAAGAACAAAATTTCTTTACAGCCAAGGCCTAGTCAGGATTACCAAGAAGAAAACACTATAAAATGAACTGTAAAAGTTAAATAAAGTATAGTTAAGAACTGTATTATATGCGCAGGTTTTTATTTCATTTTACTCCATTTCGTGGTTTTAAGATTACTCAGGAAGAAGTGTAAATTAGTGCAGTCTGCTATGAATATGTTGCTGCACATGTCTTTCCAGCCAATCCACGAAGATTTATTAATTTGGAAATGGAGACACAGTTCCATTATAGAGATTCTTAGTTCCCAGAGTTGGTTCATTAGAAATCTATTGTTCGATCATGTTTGATAACATAGAATTTATTGAATTCAAAAGAATGTTTTAGAAATATGTTTTGGTTCCGATGTCGCTCTCTTGGACAGAGGTTTAAAAGTACGATTATCTCAATTTAATATATTGCTTTAATGCAAGAAACTTGATTTATCACACTATTCCCTCTACTTTCATACTTTATCATACACATTTGTGTACTATCTGTAAAATTTTAATCTTAATTATCGTTTAAATGAAATGTGGAAGTCCAGTCAATCGAATAATTTCAACTGCTTCGTAATATTAAGTTTCCATTATCTATATTATGAATTTTAACAAATAATGAATTTGCTTCAAAATCTTTTTCTGGGCATCGAATGTAAAACCATGAAATTTTGGAGAAAATCATTATTTAATCTTTATCTCTTAGCAAAAATGCTTTCATTTTCAGAATTTTATTCTCTATTTTTTATGAAAATGAAATTTTTATATTATTTTGGAAAAGCAAAAAAAAAACCATTTCTCTATTCACAAATATGACATATACACTTCTTGACTACTGTTAAGGAACAGTTACGTTTTTCTGAATAATTAAGACAATGAGTGAAGAAATGAAACTAAGTATACATTAAGCATCATTGTCACAATGGGTACAATACAATCCTCTAAAGGTGTGGTGTTCCTACTACAACCCCCGGCATGCTTTTGCAAAGCATTTTCACCTTCAACGGCCGTCTTTAATCGCGAGATGACACTCTTTGATACACCCATTGTATCAACAACAGTGCTGACAGTTGACCAGCTGCTCTTCCACGATCGTAGACACGCAAATTTTGCTGGCATTTTGCTTTTAATTATAGAAGGAACTAAACAGAATCTCAGAGAAAAAACTTTTTTAACATCCTGCTCTGCTTTGGGTCAAACGTCAAACAGCATGAATTTTCATATGAATCATGAGCTTTTGTGCAATGTCTCTTATATACAGATAACGAGTTCTGGTCTACCATGGTCAACTTTATGAAAATTCTCATACAGCTGACCAATTCTCAATTACGCAATTTTGCATAAATCACTTGTTCCTCAGTAATTGTCAAGCAGTGTATATGCACATATATTATGTATAGATTATTATTACCTTATTCCGCAAATTTTTATTATATTTAGTAAAAGTTTGTAGCTATATGGTGTTTGAATCACTGACAAACTTTTCTTATTCAATCTTTACCATTTTCTCACTTGCCTTCCCCTCTCTTTATAAATGTAACAATTTATTTTCTAAATTTAATCCAAATCATTCCCAGTTTAGTTACATTAACGTCCCTTTTAAAAGCCCCACTTAAATCATTCCCAGAAATATTTTTTGTGAATAAAAGTTTGAGTGGCCGTTTACAGATAATGTGAAAGAGTCAAATGCTGAATGAATGGCAATTTTAAATAATACAGCATCCTTAAACTTATTCATAAAACATTAATATTTTACACATCAGTTAAAGTTTCTTTCCCGTTTGAATCAACTGTCTGAATCAATCCTGTTGAAAATTGGATTTTATTTCAAAATATATATGAAATATAACTTTTAAGACAAATTTAACGCATTTTTATCAGGAAATATTGTCTCTTCAATCAATTGTGCTATCAAATATTGTGTTTAACATAGACATGCCTTAGAATTTTTTTGTTTTGTTTTGTTTGATTTTGAAATCAAATGCTGAAAACAAACATTTGCATCTTTATTATGAAAGAAACCCTAAAATTGCAGTAAATATGTATTTCCTATTATCACAATTCTAAATACTGCAAATTAAAACTCAAAAAAATAAACTTAATAAACAGAAAGTGGGTACGTTTAAAATAAAAGTTCAAATGAAACATAGTTCAAATGAAAATTATATTTGCTCTAACAGAGCATGTAGACAAAGCCTGAAAGAAATATTTCTCTTACTAATAATAATTAGAGGTAAATTATAATTAGCTTTACTTTATAATTATATATGCCTTAATAGTCCTAAGGTTTTGTGGAGTAAACGTATATTAAAGAACGCACTGACGGAATGTTCTGATTTTTATAGGAATATCATTATTGTGGAAAATAAATTTTTACCTTTGATTTGTTCAAAACATAATAGCAATAATAAATATGTAAAGTTTACAATTTTTTTTGTTTTTGTTTTACTTTTTACAGTAACTATTAACGCTTGTTAGCAAAAACCTTTTTTTGAAAAGCTATAGAATGTTTAAACAGTTTTAAGAATAATGCTTATAACATCTCATAATATTTCATGAATGAGTATTTGTTTTTGATAATTTTGAAGGTTTTTATTGAATGTGTTGTTAAAACTTTTGGAATTTGTCTTCGGTTTTTCAATTCCCGCTCATGTGATATACATCAAATGGGCCATATCAATTGGATTCTGAAATCCACTGTGCTCGCAACTGGCAGCACGTTGCAAGATAATATGAATTTATAATATAATCAACCTACTCAATTATGTCTCTCATGTGACTTATAACAAATAAATTATTGTTATTATAAACTGTAATTTTAAAAAAATGTGTGTGTGTGTGTTTCAAATCAGATTATTGAGCTCCCTTTCCTTGGAAATTCCCATTTAACAGCAAATTTATATTGTTTTCACCATAATAAGAACGATTAAACAGTAAAATATTAACATCTCAACAACTTATATATTAAAACGGGATTCATTCTGAAAAGCAAAACACGTTATGTGTAAGATTTAAAATAAGCATTCATGGTGAGTTTCACAAAAATTTGATAGATTTCACTTTGTCATTTTATTTCTTTGAATGAAATGTAGATTACTGAAATATATGAGATTAAACAAAACGTAGCCTGCAGAGTAGCGAAATTTAAATATACATACAGCCCCCATTGATGCATTAAAAACGGGCGTGACTCTTCGGTTGCTCAATCTGTAACTCTACGGCCTTCTACATTTGATGGTATTTCTTTTCGCTGTTGATTGTTTATTTCTTGTTCTGCTTTCAGCGATAAACTGTGATGAGCGGTATTGTTTGACACTACCTGGCAGGTTGTGTGTTCTGTCCTACTGTTATTTTCCTACCTGACTATGCTTAATTTTACCTCCTGAAAGAAAATGACTTGCTACGAAATTCAATTCCCCATTTCGCCTGGGAAAATTCATAAAAGTTATGCAAGAAGATTTTCTTATTTGAGTATTGTGTTAGTAATAACAAGAGACGAACTTCCTCAATTTGGATGGCAAATGACAAAACATTATAGCTGAAATTGTATGTTATGAGAATGGAAAGGCTCGATTGTTACAAATATGATTTCTGTTACGTACTTGACGTTTCATTTGCCCGTCATTTGATTCCTCAAAAAAAAATTTATAATTTCATTATTTTTGTTTTTTATATATTCTTTAAAATAAGGAAAATACTACCTTAACACTCTATTATAAAATAATACTATATTTTCTTTATTTACTGAAAACATATGATTAACGTTGATTACTAAAGCTTTTCTTTTTGTAGAAAACTAAAATAGCTGCCAGTAGGGATTAATCTATGAAATTCGTAACTCGTCGTATGCATGCTTATAATATAGATAATAAAAACGTGAAATTATCACAATTGTAAAAACCCATGAAAATGTATAAATTTTTACTGAAAAATCATATAATAGTGTAATTAATTTGATTTGGCTTCATTTACATAAAATATAATTTTTTTTTAAAATCGTGACAGGTTTTATCTAGATAAAGAACTTTAGAAGTATGGTCAGGTGATACTATTTGGAAGCAGAATGCAATTTTTTACATTGTGAAATGGAGCATTGAATGAGTAACATATTTGTTTGCTTTCTGCACTTTGTCATAAAAATATGAATCAATAGAGTAATTAGAATTCATATAAATGATCAAATATATTCATCTTATAGTTTTTAATTGCAAAAAAATGTGTATATTTATGTTGATAAAACGATTTTTAATATACTATAATATTTAAATTTCGTTAAAAAAATTTCTTTTGTATCTCTTATCGTTGTGTAATTTTTAGTTTCATTATCATAACATCCTACGATTTGTGCTCCATGAATGAACTGTAATTATATTAATTGTGTGAAGATTCAAAATTATCTTTTACGTATATTTAAAATTAATTTTTTTTCAGGTGTAAAGAATATGATTATACAATAATTCGCTAGCTGTGAAATTAAAAACACAATTATCTTTTCTGATAAATATTCATCACAGCCTTTGTAAAATAATTATTATGCAACTGGAAATGCTATTTTGAATTATTTTCATTCAAACAGAATTTAGTGCATGAGTGCATATGATCGTTGAACCTTTTACAATATAATCGTAATTGATAAAGTACCTTGTAAAGAAGTATAAATTTTATATGGTTGCAAAAATTTATGTTTGGTAAAAAATTTCAAATTTTTATTACATATAACGCTTGTTGACCTATTTATATTTTTAAATTTATAAATGCTATTTTGCCAATTATTTCGATTGTATGATGTCTTTAAAAAGAAGAGGTTTTTTTCTGAAGAAAAGTGCAGTTTCAGACAATATTTCTTACTAAAAATATCCATTTATAATTGTAAATTATTAACTCAGACCTTTAATAAATATTTTGATTCATTATACACATAAAATAGTTCAAAATGCAAATGTATATGTAATTTTCCTTCATAAACAAATAAGCAAATTTTCCTTCATAAACCATAGATTTAGATATTATTTTTTTGCAATTACTTCTATTATACAAGCTTTTATTTCAATTACTAAGTCTTTTACAACTTTATGAAAAAGTCTTAATATTCTATACATTAAATTGCGAATTGATGATAAAAATAATTAATTAGCAATAAAAAAGCATTTTTACGTATCTTTTAGTATAAATTTTATAAACTCTAATTATATTTGTGAAATTTTCATTTATCTTTTAGTTTTAATTTTCAGTTGAACTACCACTATAGAATAATGACTTCCTAATTTACTTATCTATTTTATTTCGAGCGTAACGAAGTATAATACTTCAACCATAAGATTCAGCATAAAATAATTTGCTCGTTATAAATAAAAGAAAACAAATAAACAAGAGGTCTATATTCATATTTTTAAAGTAATCTACATTTATTAAATGACCTTGGCATCAAAGTCAAGCCGTATCATAAGAGGTCATAAAAATAATTTCAATTACTATTTTCTGCTAACCAACAATGTGATGAAATTTCTTGCGGAACATTTATAAACAATATAACCTATCCATCTTAAGAATAAGAAGCAGTAAAGATTGTGATACGCATACATAATTGGTAAAGGTTAAAAGTTTATTCAAGACTCTGGACACAAAGATGAGCAAAACAAATACCACTGAATGCCGAAAATGACTAATTAAGATAGAACAATGTGTTTAGAGAAAAGGTAAAATATTCTGCATGATAGTATTTCGTCGAGAAACAACAATGGCTCATCAGGATTTTTTATTTTACCATCTTGATGTGTTAGCCTTTGAGTCAAAATGCCTTTGTTATTCAAATGCACTGTAATGCTTAATTAAGTTGAATGATGGGAAATTGTCGAAATTAATTTCACAGACAGTGTTCAGTTCTCTGAGATTTGCTGACTACTCAGTTTCGGAATTTTATTTTAAAAAATAAATTCTAAAACCCATGTAATGAATTGTTTGTTCTAATTGCTTTACTGTTCGTTAGAATGTCAAAACTATAATTTTTGTTTCCATTTTGACAGATTTATACAATTGATTATGCGTAAATTTTAAAATAAAATATGAAATTTAATAAACTTACGTATGCTTGTTTTATGTTATTAGTTACATTTATTTTTTAAAAAATACCTTTTTTGAAGAAGCAGAATAATTTTTTCAATGTCTACATAGAGAAATTCTTGTTTTCCTGAAGAATTATAAACATCGGCTTCCGTGCCGGGTTTAAGTAATTAGCAGCTCTAGATAGTGCAAATTAAAAGGTTCCTCTTTTTATTTATTAGCTAGCCAATTTAGTTTCATATTTCAATGCACTTTTAACTCATTAGCTTAATAATTATTAGATGTAGGTTAATATTTTTATTATTTTAATGACATAATGAAAATACGTATATTTTTATATGCTATTATTAATCATGACTGCGTAACATCCAGTATAAAAGATATAGCTCATTTCCAGATAAATATGGATTTCATCGCTTTCGGAATCGATTTTTTTTAATTTATAAAATCAATTAATTTTTCTTTTATATAATAACAGTACAATATTTTTAATGCATCGAGCATTTTAGTCTAAATTTATCCATTTTATAGCTCAATTAATGATGGTTATTTTATTTCTTGTTGTTTGTGTTTAGCATAAAATAATTCATTATTTTATGAAGTCTGATTTTTGATTTAAACTTGGGTTGTCTGTACGAACTATTTAAGGTTTATGAATTTTTCAATAACCATGTGAGCGTAATGAAGCAGATAAGGACATGATCAGTTCTATTTGGCAAAGTGTTAAATCAATAATATTTTATAATCAATATTAAAATATTCTATTATTGATATAATATTAAAATCTGATATAATTGATATACTTATTAAAATGTTTCATAAGATGAAACCTTTTAACTAGTTCGATTTGTTGGATCAATATGTAAGCATTGTATAACGCATAAGCATTGTATTGTGAACGGAACTCGGAGTGTGAATAGTAATTGTGTCAGTTTATAAAACATGTGAGTTATTCTTTACATGCTCAGTTCAAAATTCCCTGGAATTAAAATTTGACCTCAGCACATTTAATATGCATCAATTGCTTCTACGTGATGAATCTGTTGGATCCTGATCCAGAGATCGACGTATATCAAAGCAGAAATCTGCCATTGAGTTTTCAGACATCTCTTGAAAATTCATAACAAATAACTAAAATATTTTAATTTTTATTTATTTTGTTGTTGATGATCTAAGCCAGTGGCACAAAAATAATATAAATTATTGTAAGGAACAGAATAATATTTGCAGTATTGTATAATACTACTTCAAAATAATCTGTCTTTCCGTGCATTTGTGACCGATGGTAGAATAGTATAATATTGTAAAATATTTTATAATATTGAAGAATATACCAATTTTTTTAATAATATTCTACATCATATTCTGCTATTTGGGTATAGTAAATAATTTTCTGAAATAACACGGAACAGGCGGTATAACACCAGTAGCGTAAAAATAGTCACTGGTTACGCTTTGGCATTTAAAAAAAATAAATGGAAAAACTGTCTTCTTACTTTATATTGAAGGATTTCAGAATCCAGTATTAATAATTCATGCGTAAATTTAGCTGTCTGTCTCGATTTTTATCACACACCATCTCCCCACTTTACAAAGGCCGAAAAACAATTTAAATGGCATATTCATTTTGATTTAGTATGAAACCATTCATTTCTTTCGTATGTTTCATACACTAATCATCATCCGAAACTAAAGGAAGGTCGAGATATTGAGAATATTAAAAAATTAAAATGTTTGCTTACTTTTCAGAATCAACAGTTTTAATTTCCATCGTCCGGTGATTAACAGCGATTGCAAACCGGTCCCTTCCAGAGCAAAAAACTTATCAGTGTCGAAGTGTTACAAATCTTAGTAATGGAAATAATAGCTCCATTTATCAGGCAGTGCGTGAGAGAATAGTAAAAGAGAAGGTTAAAATAGAAGAAGTTTCGGTTTTTTCAAGGGTAAGACAGGGGAATGGGTAGGGCATCGACCTTGCAAAACAGTTCAATCAAAGTTGGAAGGAAGTAATGAAAAAAGAAACGGATATGCATGGCTCGCTTCATCGGATAGCGATATTTCTTGCCAGCGGCATAGAATCGTTGAAATAGCCTTAAGAATCAATTTCAAAAGTAAAAAAAGGAGGCAGGTTGTGTTGAAGATGTGAATAGTGTGAAGAATTTTAAATAAAAACAATTGAACTGGATCAAACAACTGAATCTGAGAAGGGAGTGTGCTGTTTTTCTTCAGATGGAGGAAATTCGCTCTGCCTTCTGGGTAAAAAACAAAAAATAATTATTTCAGATAATTACTGTTTCCTTCCAGTTATTTTATTTTGTGTGTTTTTAATATACATCTGAGATGTGAATGTAAGTATTTCAATTGCTAGGAGTTGGTTTTGCATATACTTGCAATCGTGTTTGTTTTTATTAAAAGTTTTGGAAATGTTTAATTACTAATTGCTTTTTTTGTTGTTGTTGCTTACGCTACATATGTTTTACTTATTTTTTGTGACATTTTTATAATTTAATCAGAAAGATTTGAAGCATTGTTCTAAAATCAAGGGAAAAGAATTTCTGCATCTTTTTTAGAAGGTCTGGGATTCGGATTTTAGTTTTAATAAGTGTTCTTTATGATGAATTCGTCAAAAGATTTCCGATTTCTTCTTCTTGTTTTCTTTCATTTATCTTCAGATAAATATAGGTCAGGATTATTTTAATAAACCCTTTATCTTGGTATGACTAATTGACAACAAATATGTTCCAGTGTTTTTATGAGAAACATGTTCGTTGCTAGTTAATATTATTTGTATTTTTTCTCTCAAATCTGGCAAAGTAATTAATTTATAAAATACAAAGTAATTAATGTATAAATGTCGGGGTCTACTCAAAAGTATACCTATTATCTAATCAAAACACATCCCAAAGATACCTATTTTAGCAAAAATTACTAACAATGCCCAGGACTATATTTACTTAATTTAGAAAAATCTTTTAAGTTTGGATGAATTTAGCTTTGTAATTTTGTATTAGAATCATGCAAGATGCGTTTTAAAATGTCAAAAAATACTTCTATTTCTTAATTCTTTTTAAATATTTATTCTTAATCCTTGGTAACAGAAAACATCTAAATTTTGCTCTCACACAAATAATTTCAGATGAGCATAAATCGGTATTAAAAAAAGTTAAGAAATATTTTTCTGAAATCGTTTTTAAAAATTTGTTCTTAGTCTGTAGTAGCTGATTATAACACAAAAATTCTGGTTCTCATTTGTGCCTATATGGTTTGACTGGACTCTTAGAGTAGTGCTTCCCAACACTTATATAAACCATTCGAATTTATTCTTACCGATTTTGAATTTGTATGAAAGTATGAAAATGTAAAATTTTATAAATCGAAGCACTTTTAATATCTTTTCATCTTCAAAACAAATCAGCATAAAGGACAGAATGAAATATCTAACATTTCACTATAAGGTGGAATAAATATTAGTATAAGCATGGGAAATCAGACCGATATCGATTTCTAATGCGTTTTGAATAATATTTAGTAGCAACTTTCAATGCCCGTTTGTAATTGAATAATTACACTAATTCATAACTTTGTGACATTCCATAAACAATGGTCATAATTATTAAACTGTTATAACAATTTATTTAATTGGACTGACATTTTTTAAAGAATCATGCATATACTCATCAAAATCGATGAGCATCACTTTTATAACTAATACTTTAATGTTTTCAAGCATGTATGCTTTATTTGAGATTTAAATCCAGACTCTTATATGAGATATTTGAAAAAAATATTATTAAAATTGTTTTTTTTAATGAATAATGCTATGAAAGATAATTTTAATCGTTTTAAAAAGTATCCAAAATAGTACGTAACTCAATCATAAATAATAAATTTCTATCTTCGTCAAGCATTATTTTTTCTACCTTCGTAAACTTATACATTTTGAAATTCCATTATTAATATAATATGGAATTAATAATTCCATATTTATGTATTTAACCTGTTTGGCGGTGGATTTTGATTTTTTTCCTTCTGCTATGTTTCTGTTAATATGTATACTTTAATCTCAACTAGTTTAGCTGCTAGTTTTTTTCAAAGTTCTATTTTTTTTTTTCAAATCCTGAAGAATTGTTTGAAATTTATTTGTATCCGTGAACCTAAATAATGATTTTACACCTTATCAAAAATAGGACTTTCAACTTCGGTTCCGTCTTAATTACACAGAAACCTTATTAAAAGCTTTAATTTGAGGGTCTGAGGAAACACTCCTTGCTCTTAAAATCGGTTAAGCTGTCTTTTTCTAGGGACTCAATAAAAAAGAACGATTAAGCCTTTTTGTGCCAATAATCTATTTGAGTGGTTCTACAGGTATTTTATTATGTGAAGATAGAAAAACATTTGTTGAACTCTTTCTACATGCTTCTGGTCATGTTCCCATCACTATTTGGTTCCCGCGGCAGTATCAAACTTCAAATTGCGCAAAATATGTCCGATAAAACTTGATTAAATGCTTAACTCATCGTTGGTTCTTACTGAACCGAAAAGTTGTCGATCTTTCTACGATTAAATGCTCTGTAGTTTCCCGGAAACTGGTCAAAAATTAGAGCAACTACGGAACAACTTCTCTGTCAAACAACTTCAAGATTCCACTATAAATCCCATCGATGTACGTAACTAAAAAATTTATGGTCTTCTACACAACTTAAAAATAATACTTTGAAGTCATAAATAGAGAAATCCATGTGGTGCAATCTGAAAGACAGGCTTGGGAAATATATGACTTTTTGACTCTTGTCCACCACATTGTAGTACCAGATCACGAAGTCATTTAACATCAACGAACTCGTTTGCCCTAGTTTATTGGGATTTCAAATAAGCTCACTTCAAATCTTAAATTGTACTAAAAAAAAGTTGAAAACTTTTTGCGCAGTTGGCTAGATTCTTCTTATAATCTTTATGGAACATCGGCAGTGGAATTAGCTGATAATTTAAAATATTCCTTGCAATTGTCGCAATTTTAAAATTATTTCAACAGATTTTTGAATCCTCATTTTTGACAAAGATATAAAATAATTTTTTAAATTATATGAAACCTTTATCTTTAAAACATTGTGAATGAAAATGTTTAAAAAGGGTTGAAATAAATTAATAAATAAAGTTTAGCACATAAATAAGTACTCTTTAGTCAGTTCGTAAACCTAGAAGTATCGATGCACTAAGTATATTTTTATATGTAATCTTTATTTTATATGTAACCTTACAATATATTTATTAATAAAATCTAAAGCATCTTTGTTACTTATTTTTTTATTTAAATTCAGTCTATAAACCTTTAATCCAAAGTTTACTCAAACAAAATTTTATTCAAAGCAGCACGCAGAACTGGATTTTGTCATGTTTTTAAAAATAGTATTTACAAAAGCACTAAAATAAATTTTCTCAAAGTTTATTATTTATAAGTAAATATTTTTTTTCATTAAAAAATTGTTAATAGACACATTTTTTTTATAAAAACATTTATGCCGAAGTTAAGGGTTCATAATAACTTTCAAATATTTAACTAAGTTATATACAACGGACATTTAATTCATGCTTCAAGCAGAAAAATTAAATGCAATTCAAAACATTGGCTCTAAAATTTGAAAGATCCGCCTGTGTAAATGTTTAGATTCCCATGAAACTTTTGTAAATTAAATTTATTACTTTTTACATTTTTCTTGTAAATTAAATAAAAAAAAGTATCATATATGCATCTAAATCTTCCTATACCTGTAATCTTCATGTACCTGATATGAAATTCTAATGTTAATTTGATCTAAAAATTTGATTGGACCATGGTGGCTTGGTGGTAAAAACCTCGACTTGTGAGCCGTAAGGTTTCAGGTTCGAGACCCGATTCCACCCAAGAACCCTCGTATAAGGGGATCTACTGCACATCTGCCCGTCCAAATGTCCTTCTGGTGTGGTGTGGACTCTTGGAAAGAGGGTGCCAGCTCAGGTGTCGTTCTCGTTATTTGACCGTTTAGGTCCGTCCCTAAATAGCCCTAATGTTGCTTTACATCGGAACGTTAATAAAACTGAAATTAAACTTTAAAAAAACTAAAAATTTCATAAAATGAAATTTTTAACAATCAATTACGAGCTTATGTCAATGAGGTTGCTAATGATCTTAAATAGATGTAGTATTGATGATCAATACATAACAAAATATAGACTGTAAAAGATCTTGTTGCAGTTGATTGGTCGTGGGTAACTCTTTTCTTTTTGTGATTAAGCCGCGAAAATTCCACAGCGTACCCACAGAATTTCATTTTTATTTAATATTACATGTCATTAAGATACGTTAAGATGTCTATCCAATACGTAAAATTGTGTTATCTTAAAAAGTCTTCACTGAATTAATACATCCCTCGTAATATGCAAAGACGGCAAATAAATTATTAATTGGTATACTCTTAGTAAAATTGTAACATATTTTCTAATTACAATTTAAAGGATTCTGAAAAGGTTTTAACTATTTATCAAAAACTTTCATGATTTTGATTTTACCGAAAGTTTTAAAAGTTTCATTTTTTTTTGTAAGTTTTTGAAGTGGTATGATTACTTTTCAATGGTTGAACGTTTAAACATTCTAAATTATTATTGATTTATTAATTATATCTAAAATGACTATATTGTCTGAAATTCATTTTGGAATGCTGAATATCAGTCTGGAAAATTAGAAGTTTTATGTGGGCAAAATTTTGGAACGGGTGGAGCAGTCTCGTGTACCGTCATCGTCATCAGTCCTCGCTTCAAAATTACAAGATGTATGCGATTTAGCTCTCACGTTGCTTTCAAACAGAACATAAATGTGGATCAATGGTTATGAAAAGAGGAAAAGATACAGGTTATGGAAGTAAACAAAAAAAAGAAAACTCTTTCCCTATCACCATAAAATTAATCCATTAAATCTGTGTTTAGTTTGGCTTAGTTATATTAGTGTCCTTTGAAACAACAATAGGGCTATTTCTGAACTGACCTCTTACTTTTGAACCATTGTCAGATGACGAAGATGACATTTGAGCTGGAATCCCCCTCTCCACAACACACCAGCTGGAGGACGGAGTTAAGATGCAATAGATGGATGCCCTTACACGACGGTTCTTCCTTGGAATCGTAGATGGATGCCCTTACACGACGGTTCTTCCTTGGAATCGGGTCTCGAACCTGAAACCGTACGGCTTACAAGTGGAGGCCTTATCACCAGACCACCGTGGCCATCATTAAATCTGTAAAAAATGAGGATACATTAATATGTTTATGACGATTCATCAATATACAGAATATGTTTTATTCTATTGTTACTTTTTTGTTTTCTTCTATGAGAATTCGAAGAATTTCCATGTTGCAAAAATTGAAAAGAATTTCCATGTTGCATTAACTCTTTACAGTGCTCACAATTTGTCTGTGAACCTCGGTAAATCAAAAACGCTTTGAGCTAGATGAATGAAATTTAGTATATGAACTTCATCTTAAATTCTTGATTTCTGTTGAATAATAAAACGAAATCATTTACAGGAAATATCTCTATCTGTGATAGTACAATCAAAGTGCAAAGATTTATATTAATAAAATTTTGTATTTAGGTTTATTATCTAAAATTTAGATTCTCATCAAATATTAAATTAATTCTGACAAGGGGTTGGTCGTTTCTCTCTGTGCTTTCGCATAGATATAAACGTTATAACTCATAAATTCAATGATTTAACTTCGATGAAATTCGGTAAGTTATATTTTAACAAGAACTCTTTTTCCTTGCCAAATTTTGGTTTCGGTCGGTTGGCAGAAAGGCGTCCAATATACATATTCGGAAAATGGATTCACTAATAATATTAGAATTATAGCAAAGATTTACCCTTCGTTATTACTGCTCATCAATCCCATGGAAGTCATTCGCCACCCTGGCAAGGGCTCACGATTTTATGCAGGGAGGGGGGAGGCTAAAACCTTTATTAAAAAGTATGCATGTGAATAATCTAGGGCGACTCTTCTCGCTTGTGTAGATTGAGTGATCCACATTTTCAAAAAAAAAAATAAAAAATGTGACTAAAAAATTTAGAAATGATTCTTAAGAAGTTATTTTTAAGAAGTTCTTTTCTTATTTCTCTTTTTAACTTTTAAAAATAAGAAGGTTTACTTATGAGGGAATAGAATAGATACAGAATATTTTTGTCAATGTGATCGTTTTTTTTTTCAAGTTTTTGATAAATACTCATAATTCTGGACAGTTTCTGCTGACCAATATATCTTATTAGGTTAATTTAAATAAAATAAAAATATTTTCTTATTACCAATCATTAGTTGACTAGGCTTCAAACTGTAAAGTATGACATTTTAATAAAATTAATTGAATAATTATACATATTCATAAACGATGAAATAAATTATTTATAAAAATGTTTAAATAAGCTAAAAGGCATAAAGATGGCTTTAAAATATTTTTAATATTTTTTTTTAGATTTTCTCTTTATCCGACATATACACCTACTTCCGTTAAATTTGGATAACATAATTCTATAGAAAGTCAGATTTGGAAAAAAAATTCCAAAAGTTATATTTTTAAAAATAAATTTAGTTTTTTTAAATATGAATATTTATTGACTAGAAATAAGCGAAATATCCAACTTTTTTTTTCATTTAAATTCGGGACAAAGAATGAAGAAAGAGAATTTCTTCGGATTCTTAAAATCTGGTCTTTCAAAAAAAAATCTTTTAATCATAAGTTGCAGAAAAGTATTTTCTTAAAATGTGCGTATATGTTCATTAACACTTAAACTTTCAGGATTGAACAAACTATGTAGAATTCTCATTATGCCTTTACTTCATTTTCTATAGAAGCTTGACAGAACTTACTTTTGAATGTATTCCAGTCAACTAAAAGTTACCAAGAGATTTCAAAAGATGCAGCCATCAAATTGTAATTATATTTTCTTTTCAAATTTTCTACGTTCAGTGGAAGTTGAAATACTCTTACGCTCGTCTTGGTTTATCATTCAGTGTCTTGAAGGGGACAATTCAAACTACATGGCTGCAGTTCTTTTTCTTTCTGTTCTTGGGTGGTCTAGTTCTTAACGAACAACGCCTACCTACGTTCTGCATCTTGCCTCTGTGCATTAACTCTTGAATACAAAACAGTAACGCTCCACTTTAGAAGATATTTTAGTTTATCACTAGTTAAATCAAATGTATTAAATGCGGGAAAGTATTTATCAACAAGCTTTTCGCTTTTTAATTCGGCAAGTACAGGCTTAAAGCTAATTCGGGGATTATTAACCCTCTGACACTTTCCTATTTCGGATAATTTGTTTCTGTGTATCAATTTCTTTCATTATTTGTTTTCATTTTATGAGCCTGTTCCCAAATGCATTGATTGCATATAAATAGAGAAATTTAAGATTTTATATTTCATGAATTATTTTTCATCTAGTAATATTTATTTTAACATAAAATATTAAACTTCATACCTTAACTAAAATTTAAAAAAAACTGTCTTTATTAAGATAGGAAATTGTTCTGCTAGCTGAAAAATATCGTGATAGTTTTTGTTCCTTCAATATCAAAAAAATGCTCCGTATTTTTATGACAAATAATATACAATTTCTTAAATTCTTTTCTAGATTACTCAAACTTATCATAAGAATTAAGAACTTTAATGTAAATTGTTATCATATTTTATATTGCCTTAAATTTAAAAATAAATTTTATTGGTTTATGTCCAGAAAATAATGGATTTAATTTAAAGTCAACGTAAGACAGTAAACAATAAACATTTTGTAAATCAAGAATATAATAATCTTTTTCTATTCGCAAAAAATTTGTTTAGATGCTACATAAGAACAACATATTTTTCACAAGATATATAACTTTGTTGTGTGGGAAAAAAAACATCTTCTTTAGTTTAGTTACATTAACGTCCCGTTTTAAAGCAACACGAGGGCTATTTTAGGACGGACCTCGTAATTTTGAACCACGGTCAGATGACGAGGACGACACCTGAACTGGCACCCCCCTCTCCACACCACGCCACACCAGCGGGAGGACATTTGGCCGGACAGATTTAACGTGCATCAGACCCCCTCACACGGAGGTTCTTTGGTGGAAACGAGTATTGAACCTGAAACCCTCCGGTTCCGAAGCCGAGACTTTACCACCGGGCCACCGCGGCCCCAAAAATATCTTCTAGTTTCTGAATATAGTTTTTTTTACTTATTATCTGAAAATGTATAAGAGTAACAAAGTATTTGATAGATTGCTCTCCTAAATTGAGTTTAGCTTAGTTTAGTTTTATGTGTGGTGGTATCATAATAAGCCAGTAACAGCCACTAAACATCGGTGTTCCCTTTTATCTAGCGGGTATGTTACGCTACTGCAAATCGTTAGGTCGCGAATTTGATCCTTGACTGATTTCAAATTCCACATTGGCGTGGCACCACAATAAAAATTTCCACACATAGACGTCCCGTTTTAAAGCAATACTAGGGCTATTTTGGGACAGACCTCGTAATTTTGAATTGCGGTCAGCTGGCGAGGACGACACCTGAACTGTCACCTCCCCTTCAAGCTTTCAAACCTCACCAGTGAGAGGATGTTTGACCCCGACCGATTTGATTTGCACCAGACCCGCTTACACAATCTTCTTTAGAATCGGATATCGAACATGCATCCCTCTGGTTCCGAAACCGAGATCTTACCACCAGCCTATCGTAGCTTGAACATTTCTAAACATAATTATTTGTTAAACATGAATATTAAGTATGTATAAATTTTATGTGGACAATTTGAGATTAAATCACATAGCATAGAACATTTATCGCATTATTTGATCCTAATCATTGCAGAAAACTAATGTCACTTTGTTGATGATAATGCTTGATAATCTTTTAACAGGTTAAAATCTTAAGATACAAAGCTCATTGTTTACCGATTGAATAAAAAAAAGATGGACAGGTGGCACGCTTGGTTTGGTAGCTTGAAAATATACATGTAACTAACAAAGACCAAAGGCATCATCTGCTTGATTGATGTTCATTAAATAGGTATAAGAAACCATTGTTGCTGCTTCATATTCCGTGATCTTCGTATGCGTTCAAAAGTAATATTAGTCTTTATGCGTTTGAAAAAAAAAACTGATGTAGAGATCTGGTTCTATAAAATTCTCGCTCAGTATTTTCATATTACCCTTACTAACTACATAAAAATAAGACCCTAGTTCATTTGCATAACCATTACCGAAGTGAACAAATTGACGTTCATGATGAGGCTATAAAGATTTGGAAAAAAAGTATTGTAACCTAATTTTGAGTTTGTGCCAAATTGCAAGGAAAATGTAGCTTACTGTTTACATAGATAAGAATCGATAAAAAATGTATTTCCAAAGTGTGTTGTTTATTTTCAAGGTATTATATCAATAAAAGTACGAATTTACATTCTGTGCAACGGTGGAAATTCAAATAATTTTTGTGAAATTCTGGAAACAAATTCCAAGCATGCAGTTCTTGTTCGGTAATACTTTGTATTAATGTTATATTTTGATAATATATCAAATATTTAAGATAGTGCTTAAACCGAACAGGGCTCTTAACATATAAACAGGTAATATGCTAAGTAAATTTGAACCAAAAGTTTGAGGAAGAGAACAATACAAAAACTAGCTTTCTGGAAGTAACAAACTAAATTTGTTTGAATATTTTGTTTATCAAACTTTTATTTAAAATTTTTATATCAATAATTTACATAGTTATTCTCTTTTTCGTATACAAAGTACAGAGTAAATATCATAATCGACAAAAATGCAAACTCCAAATTTCCTCAGATCTCCGCATTTTATACTTCCTGAAGTCTGAAAAACATATTTTTTGCTTTATGTTTATCTCTGAATACAATAACTCCCTAACATATGAACTAGAAAGATGAAATTTGGTATATGGATTTGACACTAAATTTGTATATTTCTATCAAATTTTGAACGAAATCCATTTACAGGAAATCGGACTGTTTAAGTACAAGTGAGCTCGACAACTACAAAGCGCAAACGCTAGATAGATCAAATTTAATACACAGGTAAAGCATAGATTTAAAACATAGATTTTTATTAGATTTTGAATCAAACGTACCAAACGATTCATGGTCTGTCAATTTGTGCTTTTGGATGCAGTTAAACACGGTTATTTATAAAACGCGACTTAAATCAATAAATTTCGTTATGTTATCTTGTGACTACAATTGTAATTCAGTATCAAATTTTAGTGTTAATTGGCCGATAAAAGGATGTTACGAATACATATTGGCCCAATCGATTCAATAAAAAAGGTCCACGCCTTAAGTTTAAGATATTCTCTGCCTTTACTAAAGTCAAAAACTTTAAGCAGGAAAGTGATAAGACCTTTATAAGAGAGTGTGCGAGAAAGTTTTGGGGATATCACTCGCCTCTAGCTCATAATTTCCAACAAGCGTCTATATAACATGCGTTTTTCTCGCTTCGATTGCTACATTCGTTCCTTTTTAGAAATTGCAGGCACATTTTCGTTTTGGTAATAATAAGTTAATATTATTGTATGAAGTTGGAACCTGAAATTTTACTGCACAAAAGTTTTCAGCTCTGTGCTTTAAAGTATTTAACTGTTCTTTGTACTTCAAAATTGGATATTGTTTTCAGATTTAAAAATTTGAAAGCATTCCAATTTTGTAACTCTGTCCCTGTTTTTTTTAAAAAAAATCATATTTGGCGAAAGATTTCTGCTTATAATATGGGAGAAATAAAATAAATATGTGAAAACCTTTCATATTATAGCCTTATTTTAGATGTTATTAAAAGATTAATATGTTATCTGATTTAAAAGGAAAATATATAATATACAATGGAATGAATTGAAATGTGTGTGCAAAAAACATAGAAGTGGAGTTAAGAATGAGTTTTAAATATGTGGCAATTTTTAAAATTACTTTCCAAAATTTTAATTCATAATTTTGCTATTTGGGAGGGATTTTTTTGTAATTTTTCATTAGTATGTTATGCATTCATGTATTAATTAGACGAAAGCTGTATTGAAATTCTGACTTAACAATTATTAAGATTTCTTTGATGTTATGTCCTTTTCCAAAAAAAAAAGTAGTGCAAAAGGTTACTGTCATTAAATACATTGTATTTGCTTCCTGATTTTTAAGAAATGTTAACTTATAATGTATTTGTTACTTAGGAAAAGTTATTTATTAATCTAACTGTATGATTGAAATGACCTATGAAGACTAATATTGGAATCAAGTTTTGATTCTTTAGTTCAAAAATTCTTGATGTATCGAAAAAAACACCTCATCATTTTTTCATTTATTTTGAAAAAAAATCGTTTTTATGAAAGAGTGACCACGTGACTTAACAGTAGCATAACAACCGCGAAGACGGATATTCTATAACCTCTGAAGACATTTTGTCGTACTAAGATTTAATTCTAATTCTACAATCAACAAATGCGAAAACTAGATTTATTCATAAGAGAATGAATAGAGTTTTGCACTGTACCTGAAAATATATTTCCTTTAATGAAATGTTATATGTTTTTGTCTTAATTAATTGTTTTAATTGAAAGAAATTTTTTGTACATGCAAATAATGATTTTTGTATTGTATATTTATCGTAAGAACCCCATTTAAGTATTATTTAAGAGGTATAATATTTTCACTTGTACTATTAATTTATCCGTACATGATATATAATTTATTTATTTATTATCTCTTAATTTTTAGTTAAAAAATAATTAGTTATTTTCTAAACAGGAAATAGAATTTCGATTTCTGACCTTCACAATTTCATTTACAATTTGAAGCGAAAAAGAAACGCTTAAAAAAAATTATATTTCCGCTAAACAGTGCCAAATATTGGAAGGAATTGGATAAAATCAGAAGGAAGTAAAAACTGTTTTTTAATTAAAGACTAATTTTTTGCAAATCTGTGTACAATGAAAGCAAAGCAACCGACTATAGAATAATAAGTAGGAAGTTTGCTTTACATCAGCAAGGAAGCATTATTTATTTAATTTTCGACAATTTTCATTTCCGTTCTCTTGTATCTCGGAAAGGTGACACAAAAGCTAAATAATTGCTCATTGTTGTTCTCTTTGTAAGATACGCATTTTCTCAAAGATAATCAAGCTTAAGTAATTATTACTGAGAATTTTCGATTGAATGAGAGTTAATGCATTGTACCGTTTTTTATTATTATTATGCTCATGTTGTATCCATGGTATGAAAGCTTACCTGGTGCATTCCTAGCGTGGTGAAAGCAGATAAAACTTTTGAAACTACTAAACCTTCTGAATTTGTATTCAAGATAAGCACAGATAAAACAGCTATGTCTCAAAATCATTCTTTGAAAATTCGTCTTAGGCGCCGAAATTTAAGTATGAAAGGTAAAATTTATTTTAGTACGTATCTAAAATTTTCATAGTATAATAATATAGGTGTGATTTCAATCTTTTCATGAAAAAAATACCTAATTTGGTATAGCTATAAATATTATCTTACGTCTGTGATATTATTGTGGTTGTATTTCTTAATATAATAAGTATTTTTTTCATATTTTCTGCTAATCTGACATAGGTATGATTGAATCTATTTTTATATTTTTTTTAATTTATATTTCCTTGGCATAAACTTTCTCCTAAATTATTCCTGGTAATTAAGTATCTGATATTTCACCCGTTTAAAAAAACTAAGGGTTTAATTCATAAATAACTATAAACAAGAAAATTTATAGAGATTTTAATAAGAATAAAAAATTTAGTTTTTGAACATTCTGATTTATTTATCTTCCTTCCATCCAAGGCCTCTGTTTATTAGAATAATTGTGCTTGATTGTAATTTTTAAAAACAATTTTAATTCATTGTTGTAAGCATTTTATGATTATTGTATTTTGTAAGTTTCGATTAAAAGCAAAATTGCACACCTGTTATTTAATTGTTAAATTAATCCTAAACTGCACATGTACTCGTTTTTTTTATCTCTATCTATTGAAATTTTTAATTAAAATTGGATCGGATTAGTTGTTTAATTAGAATTCATTTGTCAAAATTTTTTGTTCTGTTAAAAAATTGTGACAACGAAGTAATTAATAAAGTATCAAATCACTTAAAATTAACTGAAAATCAAAAGTCCTTTTTGGAGTAAAAATATTTTATTTTCTGGATAAATACATTTCTTGTTACATGAAGAAATAAAACTCAGTAAACTTTATTCCAATTTTGCAGCATTTAAAAAAGTTGTATTCATATTTTGTTTTGAAACATTTTATTTCAGCTTTTATGTTGTGGTTTGAATATTTTAAGAGTGTGTTACCGACACATATGTTGTTTTCTTCAATTGATCTAGTTTAGAATTCAAACTTCTAAAGAAGAGATTAATATCCTTCAAATTAATCTAAATCGCAATGATTAATTCATTTTCATAGGAAAATATAGTTATCAAATTACGGTTTTATCAATGGTAAATAGATAGCAAATTATTGATTTATTAATGGTAAATAGATAGAAATATATAATTCTGTACATTTACTTAGTACATTTTAAGAAATCAAAACTCTTTAACTATTTAATTTAGAATAAATAATGTATTTTATTATTTCAGAGTTTGCTGTTCCATTTAATACTGTGGCTTATAGTTTAAAATAATTATCGTAGAGGAATAATCTCTTAACTACTTGAAAACTAGCTTAAAATTTAGTTTAATTAGCCTACAAGTTTAAATACCTATGTTAATAATATAAATTAATAACATAAATAAATACCATGCAGATTTCCTGATCCTTTTTGTCAAGTGTGACTTAAAAATCCTTCTGCTATATTTTCTGATATTTTAAGACTACATCATTGAGTTTCGATATTTTGTCAGTTTAAGCAAATTTTTATTAATATTTCATCAAACTTTAAAAAAAATAACTAAAGTTTGTTCGTAGACTAATACATTATTATAAAGACCCCAATCCAGAAATTGATAAATAGGATTGTAGATAAGGAAACTTTGATATTTATACAATCTTTAAGTTTGTTCTGTAAAAAAACCACCATTCCAAGTTTTAATTATAATTCATAGTAAATAATTAAAAATATTTAAAAATATAGCTTGAAGCCGTAAATACTATAAAAAGATGTAATTTCTTTCAAAATTACGAAAAAAAAGTTTTTAATTAAAATATTTGGTTACTAACCATGGTGGAATCTCTCGATTCCTTATTCTTTCTGCGTTTCCATCTTGCCCCAACGATATTTTCAACCTTTTTTCAATATGCAGTTCTCTACAGCCTGAATAAACATGCTGTGTTTGTAGAGCAAAGTAACTTTCCTGCATGCTGGATGAATATGTACCTGAACCCTTATGCATAGTTCGCGCCCTCTTGACTCTTAACGAAACGAATGGTGATGCAAGAAGAGTGGCGGACATTTTAAGAAGGGATGATCCACATTACCATAAAAGACAAAGGTCAAACAGGTAAAATGATCGATTCTCGAGCGTTTGCAGGTACAAACAGTGGCGTTCTGGACCGGATCATTAGCAGCCAGTTATTTTTAATCATTTCTCAAACATGCCGATAGCGCTTGCTCTCCGAAAAGTCAATAGAAGCCGGTTTGGTTCCAAGCAGGTGGTCCTGTTGCAAAGGGTCCGGATCTTTCCTCATCCCTCCATAGTACCAGTTTGAAGAGGGAGAAGTGTATGTCCAGAACATCTATCAGGTGGGGGTCGAAACCCAATCGTAATAAATACAGGCAAAGATGCTCCAGTAATTTATTGCGTATCTGTAGCAGTGGTTACAGTTCCTGTTAATATTGCGGACTGCTGGACGTTGGATTAACGAAACTCTTTATTTAAACTAACGAAAATGACCGCCTCTTTTGTTTTTTAACCTCAAATATTCGGAACGCTGTATTTGAGTAATGAAGAGGGGGAACTAAGGTCACTCCTTTGAATGCAGGTTTTCGATGGTCGTCAGATAAACTTTTTTTTTGCCTCAGGGCCGATCTGGAGCGTTAAGAAAAGCGCCGGCTTTAATGCAAGGTTAACGTCCACGCGAGATCCATATAGATCTTACCCCTTTCCTTTTTTTAATAATCTCTGAAATAAGAGAGCATATTATTCACTCTCGGTGGAAAACTCTGTTTTCAAAGATAAAGGCGTGGTGGATTTTGAAGGCTGACTGAGCGGTTTAGGCACTGCAAGCTCGGTCTCTGTACACATTGTAGCAGCATACAATTACTGCGCAGCCTGCCAAAAGGTTATTTGTTGCGGGAAATCTCATATCTCTGACGATAAGTATTCAAATAGGATAATAAAACGAACTATCCGATTCTGCCACATTTGAAACGATTTTCTTCTCATTTAGATAATCGTTTTACTATCATAGTAGCAAAAGAGAGCTATATTTTTCGCTTTACTACTACTTCCATTTAGAGCAGAGTGTAACTAAATTATATTTTGTGTTAAATATACGTACGTGCGTTTCACTTAAGCAGTGTTCATAAAGTCTATATCAACCCTGTCAACATTTAGAATGTCACGATGAGTAATTCAACGGAAGAATTTATAAACTAATAAAAGAAACTTCAAAAACATAAGACACTGAAATTAAATTTTCCTTTTTTTTATGTTGTTTTCTTCAACATAAAATTAATGTTATTTCTGGCTGCTTGTATGAGAGAGTAAGTTAAGCTATTTTAACAAAAAACCTTGCGAAAATCTCTAATTTATACGAAACACTGTTTTAACCATTAAATTCTAATATGTTTGTACTTTATGAAGCGTCATAAAATGTACCCTGACTCAAAAATAATATTAACAGTCCATTAAATTTACATATTAGGCCATGATTACAGTAGTTTCTTGGAAAATCCATAAAATTAACACATATCTTTAGAAGAGGGCAAAAGTTGTGGAAATTATATAATTGTAGATTGCCTCCTCAATTTAAAGTTATATTAGAAATTTTTGATGTCAAGTATATAAAATGTCATTATAACTTAACTGGAATTTACAAAAACTAAAATACAAAAGTAGAATTAAACTTTTTACGTACCATGGAGTTTGATTTTAATGTCTTTATTGCAATTAACTTATTCTTAAATATGTACATAATATTTTAAAACATCATATTCGATTTAAAACATTTTTTATTCATTGCTTTACACAGATATGTTTTACATAAAATGAATTATAAATCGGTGAAAAAGTTTATCCTGATACTATTACTTTGTGAAGAAAAAATAAGCTTCTACTTTGCACTTCTAGCTACTAATAAAGTAAATACAGAATTCCTCCATTTTTAAGCTTCCGCTGTATACGTTTTCCCATCATTTACAGCATTTTTGTTGTTCCCCTGAGATTAACTTTATATGAAAATTAAGGCAAATCGTTTATCTCGATTTATCCATTCCTTTATTTTACGCCATTCCTCACATCTCTTGACAGAGTAGTGATAATGTATTTACAATGAAGAATTACTGTGAATGTATTTTCAGTGAAGAAATAATTATTTTTCTCTAATTTTTAAATTGAAGTATATGCAATCTATCCCATTTATTCATTCTATATAAATTTATTAGTTTGTTAAAAACTAATTTATTAATTTGTTAATTTTCTGAAAATCTTTATTTCATTTTCAATGGATATCTAAAACTTAATTATCGTCATTTTCTAAACCATTTGGAAAGGAGGATACCCACAAAAAAGAAACTCTGATTTTGCCTTAGCATTCGGGGTTACTGTATGACCACAAATAACATCGGGTGTTTTGATTAAAATTAAAAGTAGTGCAAGTATGTGCTGCTCCCTCTTGCAGAGATACAACTCGTCATTGGTGATGAGCGCAGACAGCAAGACAATTTTTTCTATTCTCATTAGAGAAGCGAGAATCAATCACTATAGGGGGAGCTTTTGATTCCTGTATCGAAATGATGGTAAGGAATGTAGGACAAATGAATTAAATAACTAAATTCCATGTGTTATGAAATATTTCGTTTTAACAATTATTATCTACTCAAATCTTCAGTATTAATTTAAGCCAATAAGTTATAATATTTGCCTTTTAACATCATCAGAAGGGATAGATATAACTTCAAGTTCAATAAACAAAATCCTCATATTTTCCTGAAAATAAAACTGATTCCTAACAGATAAAATATGTTTAAAAACAAACAAACGGGATGCTACTGGACCGCGATCTGTTATCAAAAACAAAAGCAGAAAATTCAGACCAAAGTCTTTACTAAGATGAAGGAATTAAATCTTCCGCACTCGAAATTTAAGACAGTCAGGATTTCTCCATAGAATTAGAGGCCTTATAGGTAGCAACCTTCGGGTAACATAGTTCTAGGTTAAGGTTCAGGACTCTTTTGAATCCTCATACCGTTCGGATTATCCTCGTGCGAGTGATATCGTCTTTAATCTGTGGCCTTATCGCATGCTCGTTGAGGTAACTTATGATTCTCTTTGAACTTTATGAGAAAGACCGTCTTTCGTGAAGCAGATGGAGAATGAAAACACGACAAGAAATTATTAGCTTTATCTCAAACGATATGAGATAAACGATAACTCAAAGGTTATTTCGATTTCAAAACTTTTAATCCTTGGGGAAATAAATCCCGTTATTGCGTAGTTAAACTGGTGCGATTGACTTTAAAGAGACATCAAACGTAATATGTCCTCGGTTAAAATGCATTTCCTAATTAAATGAATTTTCTTTTTAAATGAATGTAAAAAAAGGTGGATTTTAGCGTTTCATGGCTGTAGGCCTCCACATTTTGATATCGTTCTCTTTATAATATTATTCAAAAACTAATGGTCGAATTAGTTCCAGATTTCTTCACAGATTCATTTCACAGATTGCATCAACCATTTATTTTGAGGGTGAAAATGCATGTTTTTATTTATTTATTTATTGTGACTCATGATTAAGGGGAATCCTCGTTTGTACACACCGTTCGATGTTTGTAAATACTATAGTAATTAAGTGAAATTAATGAAACTGACTCGAACCTGAATAATTATAATTTTTAACTCAATCATCATATTATTTTACAATTTGTAGAATTTGCATTTTTTTCTAATTGTTTGGCAATTAGGCTTATAATATTTTTTTAATCAATCTGCTGTGGTTCCCCTTAGTCCAGTAACCACATGCAGCTAGCTAGCTGCCTAAATGAATTTTAAATTCGTACTTCTTGTACGAATTAATGCTTCTCTTGAATTAATTAAACATAAAAAATGGAATGGGATCAGGAAATAAGAGAATATTTTAGAATAAAGTTAATATGAACTAAAAATTAAGAAACTGATTAAGTTTAAATTAGATTTAAAAATATTATTACATATTTATGTGTATGTTCGTAATAAACTCTTTTCATTCGTACCAACCGGTATATTAATAGATCACTTGTAAATGAAAATGCTAAATAATTTTTTGTGCTTGATACATTTATATTTACAGTAATTAATGAATCTAATAACCCTACATGTGGTTAATAATTGAAACTTTATATAGTGCATTCTTCAAGAAATGTTTCCTTAATTCTTATTGATAATTTACAATAAATGCTTAGGAATAATAGAAATAAAAAAATCTCTACTTAGATGTAAAAAAGAATTTCTTTGAAAATCCAGAAAGTTTTTTGTATTAAGGGTACAAAAACAAGTAAATTTTTAAATAAGCTCTGAAAAACTATGTATGCATGTTAGTAGCACATATTTTAAAGCAGTTTCGAAGCCGAGGAGAGAAAAAAACGCTTTGAAATTTAAAAACTTGCGATTTATTCAACTTCGGGAAACACAATTTTTAGGTAAGGAAAATATATAAAAAATAACAATAAATTGCTAACCATGACAGATTTTTATCCTTTTACTTTGAGCGTGGTAAAATGCTGATTAAAACATTCTTTTTTACATAGCTCATATCGCATTAATTGAATAAAAAAAGGTGGAATTAGATCAAGAAATAAAAAGGGCGTTTAGAATGCAGTTAAATGGGTTAAATTAAGATAAAATTGTGAAAATTAATTGGGATTTAAATGATATATATACATATAATATAAAATAGTTTAATAAAACACAAGGGATACAACGTATGGATTTATAAAAAGGAGGAGAAAGAATAAATCTAAAGAGTAATTTGTTAACACATTTAAATCATGTTATTCTTCCAGTTAAGGATAAAATAAGAAATGCCAACTTCTAATATTTTTCATTGCGTAACTGACAACTGATTTCAGTTCAACAGTAGTGTCATGTTTTAAGAATAAAATAAAACTTATTGTGGCACTTTGAAATCTCTCGTCCTTGTAACGATTTCTTCCAAGACTTTTCTAGTCCTTACCTCACAACTTGCATATATTTTTTTTTGTTTCTGTCCCGTCAGTTGTATATATGCCGTTGGAGAGTAACAATTGACTTACTTTTAAAACTCTCTCTTGCTCTCGAGACCTACGTGGAGATGGATGCGATCGGCACAGCGGAATGATGTTCTTTGTAAATAGCCATATATTTCAAATAGAGCCTTGACAAGAGCAAAGCCGATTTCCGTGCTATTGTAATCCTTTGAAAGGGTAATTCTTCATCCGTGAAAAACAGAGGTTTCACTTTTGGGTTCTCCCAGTACACAAGACACGTACTGAAAACGAACCTGCCCTTCAAATGAAAAATATAAACAGTTACCTAAATCGTCGCTTCTCATAATGTCAGTTGTATAATTTATTTCCAAAAAGTCTGCTCCGAAGCCTAGAAAGCGCAGATAATTCCTTGTGGAAGTGTGGGCGCTGACTAAACCCAGAGTCACTAGTTCAAGTTGCAGATATTTATAACTTTGACCTTTATCATCTTGAACTGTGGTATTTCCATCGATTCTATTCTTATGTAATTGTCTTTTAATATATATTGCATTTAGAGTTGGTTAGATTGGCGCATTTGTATTTTAACCCTTTGCGGTCCTAAGTCGAATGTGGTTCGACATCGCTTTGTGTTCTGCCGCATTATGTATCAAGTTTCACTCGAATATGTTTTAGTCTTCGAACACTCGACATAGGACGCGCCAGAACGTAAAGTGATGTCAAATCACTCTCTACATAGGACCGCAAAGGGTTAAAACTCATTTCTGGAAATGTATAAGAATTGTCATTTCTAATTCCTTAATTAAAAGTCCTCTTTTTACTTTTTCTTGTACAAAATGTATGAAGAGAAAGTATTGTAATCGCCAAGAAATGTTAACTCTTAAATTTGATGGATTTCCACTTTTCAGACTTCCTAGAGTTTGAACAGAATTTCCTTGAATTTATGCCTGTCTGCATGTAAATAGCATGTCTCAAAAACGCTCTGTGCTGATCGAATGAAAACTGATATCTGGTCATTCTACCAAGTTTGGGAATTTCTATCATATTTTGAATAAATCTATGCCGAGGAAAATTATGTGTGTGCAACTAAAGACAATAATTATAAATTTCAAAGATCTCGATAGATGAAATTTGATACATAATTTCAATATCTGAAGTGTAGATCCTTAAAAAATTTTGAAAAATATCAAACTGTGGGTTACTCATCTGTCCGTTTTTGGAGGTGCATGCATGTAAACGGTATGTAATTTATAATGCAGAGACTTAATTAAATGAAATTTGGTTTATTATCTTGTTCCTAAACAGTAGCTGTGTATCAAATTTTGGTTTTAATAAAGAGGCATCTAAAAATGCATATTCGCTTTTCTTCACTATACAGGGTCTGTACAAAAGATGAACCCAATTTAAAAAACCAAATTTTGGTAACTACTACACATATTACAATGTGTGATACATGAATTTAAAGAGAAATTAACCTTTTGTTTATTCAATTACAAATGTCCGATTTGTGACCCTCTTTTTACACTGCAGGTGTTCCATCTGTGATCCAAATCGTCCCAAGCCTTTTGTGGCACTTCGTTTTGTCTGTTATCTTTGACATTTGAGACAAGACATTGTGTATGTACCATCGATACTTAAAACACTATTAGAACTTAAAGAATTCATTTGTACTGCATTCGGAAAAATTAACAAAGTGACGTTACAAAATATTTTGACGAACTGGATTATAGATTGGACGTATTTTGTGTAACAAGAGAGTCGCACATCGAATATTTGTAACTGAAAACACTTGGTATATTTCTTTTTAAATTCGTGCATCTAATATTGTAATATATGTAATAGTGTCGGAAATATGATTTTTTAAATCGGGCCCATCATTTATACTCATTCTTTACTATGAAGCCCAAAATACTCATATGTGGAACTTTGCATTCATAGCTTTCGCGGCCTTGCTAAAGTTCCTCAGTTTTTGTGTTGGGGTAGGTTTGGGGAAAAATACTTTTATATGCGTGTATGCTTTTTAGTTTCGGGTAGACCACTCCCGCTGATTTTTTTTATTGTATTTTATTCAAAGATAATCATGCTTGAAATATTAACGATTCGTTAGTGTAATAACAAAAAGCGGAAGATTTTTGATTCGATCTCTATTGCATATTCTTCAGAAAATCGGCAATTTCAACAGTTCAGGAATATGAGAATTTTTTTAACTGTCTTTTAATTGAAAAATAAAGATATTTTTCCAAAATCATAAGGATTCCCATTATGTCAACTATTTGATTTATGTTCAAAATTTCTTTCTTATATCCAAAAAGCATGGAGTATATTTTATGGAAGTGTGGGCGCAGAATAAATGTAAAGTCGACCGTTCGTGTTGTGGGTATTTATTACTTTAACCTTTATCATTCTGAACTGTGGTATTTCCGTAGTTCTATTATTACTAGATTTATGTTCTACATAGGTTAACTAATCTAACTATCTTAACAGAAATAATCCATGACTTTAAAAGGGTTACAAAAGCGTACACATTTGTGTTGCTGTCCAACATTTGTCATGATTAGAATATACAAAAAGGATTTAAAAAATAGTTTTGAAAAATGATTGTAAGCATTTTTAGTTTCCGTGTTTAAACTTATAGACTTAGAAAATTCTCGTTTTGCTCTTAATGCTTAATATTTTAAATGACTATCACGATCGCATATGATGCATCGTGAAAATAATGTTATCAGTTAGCATTAAAAACGAAAATATTTTAAGGAAATCCATTTTATATTCATAATTCTATTTAAAATTCAGGCTTAAATAAATTTCAGGTCATATTCAAACTTCAGGTCATTTGGTAACTATTTTTTTTATAAAAGAAAAATGCTTTTTTACGTATTTTCTTAGAAAATACGTAGATACATGCTAAACACTATGCAAACAAAACATTACATTAATTTTCATAAAATACCGAAGTTTAAAGATTTAACTAATATTGGTTTTATAAATTACACTCTATATTCCTTTTAAAAGGCGGCAATTCATTTATTCATTCATTTATATGAGTATTGAAACTGCTTAGTAACTTTTAATGTGCACTGAAATAAAAATACATCACAAAGAAAAATGCTAAGGTCTTACTTAAGAATATTATTTCACATACAAATAACAGTTGCTATTAAATTTAAAATTGCCACATGCTTTCGTTTGGTTCTAAATTTTTATTTAAAAAATATAATAAAGATTGCATTTTTGAATCATTTAGTGAAATTTATTTAATGGTTATTCTTCTAAATGAAATATCTTGCAATTTAGTACATTTTCACTTCTATGCGAATTCTCTTGAGAAATTGATTTCTGAAAAACTTATCTGTTTCTATCAAAGTTATCAATTATTATCGTAGTAATTAATTTGAAATATATTAAATGGTCTAGTCTGATTAAAGTTTCAGAAAAATTCTTTATTGAAAGATATAAATTTTTCACAAAATCATATTTTAAGCGTTACACTTTAATATAGTGCAAAAATTCAAAGATGTTTTCATTTCCATTTTTAATGCATGCTCTATTTTTAACCGTTTCAAATGCTGATTTCTATTTTTTTATCTGCTAATCTCATAATTTAATGAATCTATTTAGTTTCTTAGTTTCATTTATTCCAAGTTTAAATGCCTAGTTTTGTGTTTACTAATCATTCATGCCTTTATCTAATCTGCTTATAAAAATTTCCATCTTTATTTGTTACTGAATGCATCTTGGTTTCAAGTTTATAAGATAATCATGTTAAGTGACCATTTTCTTCGTTTTTCTTTAGTTCATAATTGATAATCCATGCACTTCGTCTCTTTTATGAAAATAATTAATTATCAGGATTCAAAAATATTTCAAGGAATTTGAAGTAATGAATTGTTTATTACAATTAAGTGCTAGCATTTTATCTCTGAATATCCCATTTAACACTAAATTCAATTTAAATCAAAAGAATAGGAATTAATTCATTTCAGAAATACCTGCTTTTATTAAAATTAATTCAAATTTGATGACGTCTGCAAAATATAATTAACTTAAAAGCAACAATAATTCATGCTTTTCTTTCTTCTAATCTCTTTTATCTAAAAAGAGTTCTATAAGCTGTGAATTTACCAATTTAATTAGAATAATCTAATATTGGTAAATCTTAGAATTATTATTTTAAAAAGCACTCAAAAAATTCCCTAAATTTACTCAAAAAAATTTCCTAAGCGCTGTAATAATATTTTTATTGCTGGAATCCAATGCTGCAATTTTATCAATATTATTCGGCCAAATAGATGGTATTTTTTTGAATAACTGATCATCTTGGATGAATTTGATCATTTTATTAAACTTCCTTGCATTTCAAAGATGATTGAATTATTATGTTCCTTCCAAATTATTATTCCGAATTATTCTCGAATTATTATTATCCTTGAATGTACCATCTTGAGCCTAGGTAAATTATTGTGACCATTTTTATCTAAACACGTAAACGCATTTCAAAAACTTTCATAATCTCATCGTTCTAATTTTTCCACCTATTACGTAAAACATACACGTATCATAAAAGACGGAGGAAACTTTACTGCGTGTATTGTACCGTAGTGACTACGAAGTTACCTCTTCCCATTTTCCCATACTTTGATCAATTCGAGCAGTAGCGGAAATGTGATTTACTTTTCCCACGACATTCAAACTATATTTCTTATTATTTTTTGTCTTTTACCAGGTGAGGCTTAGGTGTGGATCGAAACGCAGGATACGCGTGATGACGGTAATGTCACCAAAAAGCATTGCGCCCTTGACTGGCGCTTTAGTGATTTGGAACGGCCTCGAGCCGCTTTTAGACTCAATTTAAAGTGCACTGAAACATCTATCTCAGCTGTAATCGGAATTCCGACAATTGCGATCGCTGATTCGAAGCGGGGACCAAAAGGGGAAAGGGGTTTATAATCTAAAGGACGTTTTTCGACATCCTCTGCTTGTTTGGTCAACCGCCGACTCGCTAGACGGCACATCTGCTGAACCCAGAAATGCATGGATGGTTGGTGAAAAAGGTTTGATATCTCCAGACCTCATCAAAACAGATGCCCGATTTCGATCGACAGGATGAAGAGGACGGTAAATTTGTCAGAATATTCTTCGGGCAGGGCTTGTAATAGTTGTCGTTTACTTTCCCTGATTTGCGTAGAAAATGGCACGACATTCCCAGCGGAAGAACTCTTCTTGCTGAGTTGGGTGATTTTCTTCCTATTTCCTGCATTTGGTAAGCGACCTTTTCAAGGGTCACGGATTTTCTGGACGAAAATTGTTATGATCGCAATTTTTGTCTCTCGCATCTAGTGCACGTTAGTGTACTGAAGCTGGTGAAATGACTGCTTTGAGCGATGACGAATGTGTCCTGCTGTCGGTTTTCGAAAGGGTTTTCATCTTGATTTGGTTAAGTAAACAGGATGTTGGAAATTCAGTGTCAACCAACTTTGCAGATATTACTCGGAATGGTTGAAAAGTTCATGCGTACTAAGACTTATTATTTCCATTTTCGAATATTTAAGGTTTTTTGGATCATGTGATCCTCTCAAAGTTTAGAAACTTTAAAATACTAGATCACTATCTTTCATTGAGATAACTTACTTATACTTCATTATTCGAAGTAACTACAAGAATTCGAAATTCGGAAAGTAAGTCTATTTTTAAGATAACATATTTTTTTTCTCGAATTCTTCATAGTTTTATTTCAGTCTTGTTCGCTTATATTTACGAACCTCATTAGTAAATTTAAAATGCTACATTTATAATAAAAAAGCATCACATATTAGCCTTCTATTTTCAACAATTTGCTGTTAACTGAATCTAAACATTTCCTTAAATTACTTGAAGATCTTTTCATTCCTATCAGTATATTGATTTTGGTCAAAATGTGGCGGGAATAACTTGACAGTTTCACTTCCTTGATTATTGAATAAAACGAAATCGTCGTCAAAAAATTCAAGTCAATGACCTCATAAACTAACGTTCAAAATGAAGGTACAGTTGAACGTGAAGTAACTAGATTCTGCTTTTCAAAAGGTTTTAAGGAATCCTACTAAGTTAAGAATAATCAACATATAAATAAGTTTAACTAAAGAAATCCAAGACGGTTAGAGCAAAATATTGGTAGCAATTTTATCCTTAATATGTATTTGGACATTTCTATGTCTGCAGGCTAGCTTTTATAAAGTAGTGTTGAATTTTGGTTATAACAACAACAACAAAAAACAATTGAAAGAAAAAACTAATTGTTTTATATAATGTAAAATAGGATAAGCACTTTTAAATATATATTACCTGAATTTCTAGCTAAATCTAAACATTTATTGATTTACTTTTGCTACTATTGTACGTTCTTAAACTAGTTGAACAATTTATTCTAATTATAAACAGCAAAAATAAAAAAAGCATTTTGAGATGAAGTTTTCGGTTAAATTGCAGTTTAATCCTTTTTAATGCTAACAAAATGAATAGAGGCATCTATCACATTCATTCCGTTCGCTGCCAAGCGTTTAAAAATTTCTTCGATTATCTTTTCAAAATTGTTAACTTCTGAAAACAAAGCCACCGCTAAACGAAATTTTAAAACAAACCATGCTTTAATCCCTATTAATAACAACCAGCAAAATATCCACCGAAAACTAATAGCTTCATCAACCGATTCACTTCTTTCCCTGTCGAGCTTTTAAAAACTGCTTTGATTATCTTGCCAGTATTGTAAAGGACAATAAATAAAGGCAACTCGACTCGAGTTTCGATCGATTGTCGGGCTCTGGGAGGGAAGTGGCGTTGTTCGAGAAGTGATAAGAACTCAATGAGGGATGTTTTCTCTCCCTTTTATCGGGGTGCTCGGAACAAAAACTTCATTGATCGCCAGATTTCCACGCCCCTGCTCATTAATGCTCGAAAGACACCGGCAATATTTTATAACCGATTATTAGTTTTCTTCTCGGGGAGCCTTTCTTATCGGGACTGCAATTTTCGACACCTTCCTATTAATTCTTGCCGCCGGTGGACAAAAACAGTCTCCAAAATGAGCAATCCATCTGCACGCGTGACTTTACGGTCCTGTCAATATCAGCCCCTCTGCGCTTTTCTTTTCGAGGGGCGCTTACCGAAATTTTGTTTCCGACGATGGAGTTCGCTTTTAGATTTAAATTAATATTAATCTATGCTTTATAAACTGTGTTTCTTTTTTGTATTTTTTTCTATTGATGTTGGCAATGTACAGTTAAATCGCCAACATTGTTTGATTCATTTACGAAGCTTCATTGTATGTTTATCTGATTTACAAAGCAGTATATTTTTTAAATACAGTAGATTTGCACTTTAGTTGAATCATAGTCTCACTAACTTGCTTGCATGCTGCTCCACTAACTCCGATATAGCAGTGTAACGCCTCGATCTAGTCCGATCAAATAAAGGGCTGCGTTTTAATCAAATTGCTTTATTTACAGCTTTAATTTACAGGAAAAAAAACCTTTATCATCTAGATTAAGTGAAAAGTTCTATGTACAACAACACAAGAATAGTTCCTCGAAATATTTCGGAGAAACTCACGAGAACTGCTAACTGGCCGTAAAAGTCTCACGCTGGTACCGAGGTTAGATCCAGGAATCCACCGAATTCCTCGGGTGGAATTTTCTCTCGAACGCTCTGCTTTCACCGATCTCTCCTCTGTAGCTCCTTTACCAAAAAACTCCTCGTCTTTCTTTCTCTCTTCTTTCAAATTTACCTCTCATCCACATTGGAGCATTTGGGCTCCCGATTCTCCAATCGTCTTTCAGCAAAAGCTTCACTGGTCTACAGTTGACCGGAGGAATGTTCGTGGTCCACAATGGAAAACAATGCTGGCTACACATTTGCGTCGTAGACACGATTAGTGCACGGGTGGTTCTTTATCTGGACTCACTCTAAAGGGCTAGATGTCCGTTCTTTGAAGGAAGGTTCTCCACCTGTCCATCGGTAAGCAATTACATTGCCATTGAGGAGACCAGTCTGGAAATGGCAATTATGGAGCGTGTGAAAAAGAAACAGCAATGGTCAGGCCGGGGAGAAGCTGAATCATTACAGCACTCTTTTAAACGTTCAGTTTCTCAATTTACGACTAAGTCATTTTTTATGTTGAATTTTTTAAAATGCGCTTTTACAATTTAGGGGATATGCAGTTTAGTTTCGTTGTTAATTTCATTTGCTTACTTGCATTCTGCTCCATTAATTCAACCAATACATGTTTTTAATAACTCGAATTCAAAACTGTGGGAAGTATGTGTACTAAATAAAAGTCTTTAATTTTAATTAAATTTCTGTTGCGTTTCTAGATACCCATATGATTCTTAATTAGGAACTTTATTATTAGCATTAGGATCCTCTTCAAATCGTTATTAACTTTAGCAATTCATTGGCTCCAATATGGGCACTTTGTTTTATATGCACAATTTTGGCTTAAAAAACTTAAATGCAATTTTTTATTCTAACAATACAGAGAGATTTTTCAATGAGATCACAATTAATTTACGATGCAAAAAAAATAGTTTAGTCGTCCTATTATTACTGTAACCAGTGAATATGACTTAAAATGTTTTATAAGCATCCAGTAAATAAACAAAAACCTTAGTAATTTTTACTAACTCATTGATTTTTAGGATTAGCTTTATTCCAATGACTACATTACTTCAATAGTCCCATGCATTGCCTTTGGAAATACCTCTTATGGTTTATAAATTTCAAATTTTCTGAGTCAAATCTATTTTAGTTGACTGAATATGTGTTGAAGAAGACTAACTCAGAAGTATGTAAAAAAGTTTAAAAGAAAAAGAACACTAATATTAAAGGTTTTGAAATTCTAAGTCTGAGCTAATATTAACTTATAACTAGCATTAAAATTAAATGCATGGAAACAATTTTTTGAAAATGAAATCATCTCATGTTCTTTTTAAAATATAAAATATATATTATATAATTTTATATATAGAAAAAATTCATATGGATTTTATACCAAAGTTCAATTTTAAGATCGATCGAATAAGAACTTTTCTGAACATCATGATCCAATCAGATCTCTAATTCGTCTATGTATAGTTAATGAATCGTTACAGTATAAAAAAAAGGTTGTTTCTTTTTAAATCTGTGATGTTACAGTACACATAGGATCATCCAATGCAATCAATCGATGATTGTTGAGGTTATTTCCTCTTCATCAAGCCTTTCAGTTTCTGAGTATTTCTTGATAGCCATCAGGGATTTAAAAGAGTGAAAGAAAAAAAGGAGCCCACTCAGTTTGCTTTTAATGAACTCGATGTGAACGCTCGCTTAGCGGACAACATAAATGAAAGAAATTACTCTCAAGTCAAGTTTGCAAAAGGTGCTAGAGTACAGCTTCCAGTGCTAGTCGTGCTCAAGCATTCATTAAAAATAACTTAAGGGAATAACTTCCTAAACAAAGCCTCACATTATATGTGGAAACACTTCAATATGTGTGGTGATCATGGCGCTCTTTAAAAGCTTTGCACATTTCCCCTCTGGCCAAAACTTATATCGAAGGTAATGAATGTTTCTGCCTGCTTCATTAATATCATCCTTTCATGGTTAACCAATTTCTTTGTCACTCTCCGCTCTGAAGTCTTCAAAAGAAAAAAAAAAGACGATGGCAGTAATAACAAATAAAAAATATCCGCTCCTAAGTGATTGGGACGATTTACAATACTCGTCCCTTTTTTTTAATTTCTTTTTACTCCAATAGATTAAAATGAATGTAAGTGAGGATAAGCTTTCCTCGTTACTCTTAAAATATAGCGGTTCTTTCACTTCCTTTCTGTCTCCCCCTTCATATGCACCAAAAGGGCTTTGCATATTTCTTCCGTCGGAAGAAAGAATAAAAGAAAAAAATACTGAGAACTTTTGAAAGAGTGAATGGTATCCTTGCAAATTATTCTCCGGGATTAAGAGTGCGCTGTTAACTCCTTTTCCAAATGATGCGGGGATGCTGCTGTTGCAGTAATTCTAATAAAAATTGAATAATTATTTCTTCCGTTCGATATCTTTTGAGAAGGAGTTTATAATATCTTTCAAGCAAATAATCTGGAGAATGGACCTCTGGGGAAAAGGAATGGTTTGGTGTTTAAAATTTCTACCATTTAGATATTTACAAAATGATTTAGCGGTATAGAGCTGAGTAAATATTTGCTTTAAACCTTTTTACTTTCGTTTATTTTAACTATTTTGGTTCATAGAGTGGAATTGTTTTCTTTTTATTTGATGAAAAGAAGCTGAATGAAAATTTAAACAATGTAAGGTAACTGAATATATATAGGATATTTTTTGTGGTCGAAAGCTGAAAGAAAAGCCCCGCTAAATCTTTTATTGTTTAAAATTTAGAAATATGTATATATGAATGAGTTTTCTAATTATTGATTTTTTTAAATACAGTGACGGCCAAAATTGTGGACGCTTTTGAAAACCTTTGTTTTCTAACTTTGTATTCTTATAGAATATAGACAAAATTTGAGTGAGCATATTTCACAAAATACAAAATCTTATATATCATTTTAACGAAAATTTCATGCTAATTTCAATACAGAAAGCAAAATACAAATATTTGCAATACAAAAGTTATTCTTACTTTAATTTGAATTACAAACACAGTGATGAAGTGGATTCTAATTCCCAATTGTCCTGACAAATCACTCTTCTTGTTCTAGGAAACAATCAAATGTTAATAACTGTTGGACGAAGCCTACATCGTGTTTATAGTTGGAGTAAGTCATTATTGTGCTTTTTTCTGTTGAAAGAAGACTAGGTTTTTTTTAATAAAAAAATATATTTGCATTTGCTTTTTGTATTGAAATCAACCTTAAATGCTCTGTAAAATGATATGTAAGAGCTTGCATTTTGTGAAATGTTGCATTTTCTATAAGCGCACAAAGTTAGAAAACATTAAAAAAATTCAAAACTGTCCACTATTTTCGTCACCACTAAATGTTTTTAAAATTCTGACTATTTTTCTGGAATCTATTACTATGCAACATTTCATAACATTGATACGTGGGTGAATTTTCATGCTATCAGTTTTCTAGTTAATGCATGTGTTCAAAATTCTTTGTCATTTTCAGATTCTTTTTATTGTACGTAATATTTTTAAATTATTGTTTGATTTGATCGAGTTTTCTATAACAAATATTATTTCGCTCTATATTTACTTTCTTTTGCTAATATTTTTATGGGACAGAGAAATAAGCTTATTAATCAAATCTAATGTACCAAATTTTGTCTAAGATAAGTATAAGAAACCCAGTCAGTGTCTTTTAAAGACACTTATACAATTTTAACTCAGACAAGTTTATTTAATTTTGCACGAAAACAAAAAGCAGCGTCTTTATTATAGGAAATATATAAACAATAAACATCTATACTAATTTTATAAATGTGAAAGTTTGGATGGACGGACGGATACTCAATCACGCCAGAACGGCTGAAACGAATTGGATGAAATTTAGCTCAAAGATAGATTATAGATAGGGATAGAACAAAGGCTACTTTTTATTCCAGTTAATTAAATTATTAATTTTTTATTAATTAAAAACTAACTTTCGCGCTAAAAAGCTGAGACCAAATCCCGCCAAAGATAAGCAAGGCTTCATTTTTTTCCGCCAAAAGAAATGAGGTTAGGCTTAGCAGATTTCAACCGATTACTCCAAAAGATTCTATTTATTTTCTTTGAGTTTGATGTATTTAAAATCAAATGTTGTTAATTAATCGTTCATCCGCATTCATTCTGAAGTACTTTTAAATTGAAAGAAAACAGAATAAAGGAAAGAAAAAAAATCTAATCTGCATTGCGTTACCCCAACTGGCGTAGAAAAGTCAGACATGTACGTTACGCCTACTGGCGTTGAAAGTTCGCGCGTGATTGTTGACAACTGAGTTTTCATTTAAATTATAATTTTAAAAATTATGTGTATAATACTGTTGTAGCTATCTCAATATCGATCAATAAATAAAATGCATTTGACATGATTTTAATGAAATACGGACTTGATTTGCTGTTTTCTTTTATTTTGAGTATACAATGTAAATAAATTCTTTTTACGTTGGTTGTAGGTTTTTTTTGTTATTAAATTGAATTTATGTTATATATTTTTCGTATATAGTTATACTTTTAAATGTATTGTTTTTATGTGAGGTTAATTTTTTTTGTCATTATTTAATAGTTTTTTGTACATATATATCAAAATTTCCACGAGAGCAGAGTCACGGGTAACAGCCAGTAAGAAATAAAATAAAATGTGCCTTTTTCTTAGTCTTTGCAAAGAAGAATCTTTAAAACTGTTTTATTGCATTGTGTGTGCCAAGAATATGGCTGATAGAATTACGTTCTGTTTTCCTGAGAACTTTTGAAAAGAAAGTTCTCACATTTTAATTGCTAGAATAAGTAACGAAAATTTATTATGTAACTGCCGAACTCGAAATGAACATGTTACACCTTGCCCTTGTCACCTCTGCTTAAATTGCGCAGTAATTCAACTAACTAATTTTCATGCTGTTAGTTACCTTGAAAAATGGGACCACTTTTTCATAGGTTGTCATCCTCTAAAAAATGGAAATACCGTTTTGAATTCTGTTTATCAGTGCTGTCCGATTTTGTAAGGCTAAGCCACGTTAATTTGTGAAATCCCGCCTCCACTAACACGAGCATACATTAAAAATCTGCCCTTTGTATTCTTCTTCTTTTTCGATATTGAAATAACGGTGACGACTGCTTTCAAAGTCCTTGCATGCTAATTTATCGTTACGATAAGAAGTGTGGTATTTCAACCCTAATATATCAAATGGTCGGACACTCCCCGTGTGATTCTATCACTTTGTGGATGGCCTGTAATGGCTAGTGATCTTTGACCTCTTTGCATTGTTTGCAGTCTAGTTTATGGCCTTCCTACTCTGTTATTTACTGTTACGAAAGTAGTCTTTCCTTGTTGAGCAGGACATGTAGTGTTCCGAATATTTAAACTAAATACCTACGCCACGCACCGACGTGTGAGGTGTGAAAAGCTGCGGAGAGAGGAGAGACCATGATGAATTAACGCAAGTTTTTTATTGCGTCTCAGTATTGAGAGACGATATTTCAATCTAATTTACAATCTGCGGCTTCACCTCTGCAAAGTGCCAAGAGATTTTCTGACTTTGTTTTAAAAGATTTACCATTGTGTTAGGCCTTCATAAAGGTGTCTACTCCCATTAGATCAGCACAACTATCATTTATTCAAATGGTTACATCTGCAGTGGAAACTATAATCAAGTAGTTTTAGGCTTATTAGGGCACCAGCGAATGTGCGCTCTTTCCGAAAAGGACTGTTGGCTAGAGAGCACTAGAAGAGTTTAGAATTGTGGCAAATAGATAGTCAAGGAAAGTAGACATGGTTTTGCAGAGTTTGTATTAAGCGGAAATATAAAAGGTTTTTATTCCTTGTCATTATCATCTGAAGTTGCTGGTAATATAAAGTCGAAGATGTAATATAAAAATGAATCATGTAATAATATTTTAGCTCTTAGCACTCTGACGTTTCCTCAGATCATTTTGAAGTTTTATTTAATTATTTTCTTAAATTTTGACTGGTAAAAATACTTAACATTGGTAAACGTACGTAGAATAATTTTCCAGGAAAATTCAGTTTAATGAAATTCATAAATATTAATTTTTCTCGGCAATAAAAAGTTCTTTTTTGGTAAATCGGCATCGTGTTACATTTCGGAGCATTAAGGGTCAAAGTTTCAAGTAATAAAGTAATAGCAAAAAATTACTTTCTAGCGAACAATATTAAAACCATGAAGTTTCAAAATAATTTTAATCAATATAGTGAATATTACTTTTTTTAAATAATATTGCTATGCTAATTCACTTTCAGAAAAAAAATGAACTATTTTTTTCAAAAAGTTACAAAAACAGAAATTTATTTTATAGCTTTCATGTGATTTGCTCTATTGGCAACAAAGCAGTTGCAAAAATTAGTTTTTAGCGAACAATATTAAACCTATTAATAAGTAAATATTTATTTAGAATTTTAAACCATCAAGCATGAAATTTAAAAATAATTATAATCAATATATGAATGCTACTTCTTAAAAAAAACAGAATTGCTCTGTTAATTTTCGTTTAGAAAAAAAAGTATTAATTTTTAAACAATAAAAAAATGAAAATTTATTGAATAACCTTCATGTGATTAGATAAAAGTATTCATCATCTTGATTTGAAATCAAATAGATTATATACTCAAATTATATTAGATTGTTTTTCATACTTTAAAGTAATCATTAAATAACCTAGAAATTATTGCAAGAGAAATGAGTTATTTTCCAAAGGAAGCATTTTTTAAAGGTACAAAAATTACAATTTAAATTCACAGAAACTGCAGTAGCAACGTTCACACGAGGACAAACATTGCGCACAATAGAAAGTCACACCTACTTCAGGAACATCACGTGACTTCTACGGGACAAAGGCAAAATGTTATGTCATCGGGACAACTATTTGCCATCGTCACCTTACAGTCGCGTGTTCTTAAGGTAGGTATGGTGTTCTATGGGGTCAATTCATGTTACGTAAAAGTCACGTGTCATGTACTTATGCGCATGGCATTTAAACCTTCATCAGCAAAGCTTTAGTACATTAGTCTGTAATTAACGTTCTTCGTCAAGTGTGAAGCGGATTTTTTGTTTACATTTGAAGTTATAACTTTATTTTCTTTCCTCTTTTATATGTTAAAAGATGAAATACTGGATACTTTAATGTGAAATTGAAGAGCGATTCCTGTGTAAAATATTTTTTTAGTCTCCTTTCAACAATCCTGAATTGCATTGTTAGCATTGGAATAGAACGTATTAAGCCTGCTTCGGAGTCGGTGATATGATATGATCATTTTGAAGAATTTACTTAATGTGTGTCCATTTACTAACTATAGGAATTAACCCAGAAAAAAAAAGCCTTATTCCAGTATGCGACAGCATATCTGACATGCAACTTTTTATTAAGTTATCTGATGGATGTATAAAACCGAACGATGTTGTGATGAGATAGATTTCCAAATTGAACAAAAACTACGCAGAATATAACTTATATGTTTTTAGTTGATTTTATGAAAATAAAATTCGCCATGAGGTATAATTTTTTCAGTAAGCTTTAAAATGTTTACTTATTTAAAAATAATAATTATTTAAAAGAAACTGTATTCATAAAATTCAACATTCAATGATATTTAAATAATATATACAAAAGAACATATGTAATTTTTCAAAAAAACTGCCATAGCCATTTATCAAAATTTATCCTTTGAAAACAGAAAAAATATGGGAAAGGAAAGAATAAAACGGTATCAAACTAATTAAAAAGTGATATTAATTCATTATGGAGAACAATAATTACATTGAAAATACTAATTAAAATTTAATGTAATAAGTAGAATTACATTACAACGACAATGTGTAGAAAATAATTCAAAACATTAATTTCTTTTTTTAAAAAAATGAAAAGAATTTTATAATTATTAGGCTAGCGTAACATTTAACTTTAGTGTTAATATGTCGTATGTCAATAATCGGATGCCGATAATCAATGTTATCGGCAGACATCCCAACATGCGCAGAACGGTCGAAAATTGAACACAAAATGGTTTGTTTAGTATATGACACGTGACCGTGAATTAACCCCATTGCTCTGAATAGTTTTCCTCGTGTGAACGCTGCTTAATAGTAACCTTGCAATTATTTCTTTCTAAATACTGTAATGACATGAAAAGTCTTAATAAACTTTTTTGTACAACTAAACTCGAATTCATCAAAATGAGTTTTTTCCAATATGAAAGCTTGTATTTTTAAAGTATTGTTTTATTTGATAATAATCATTTTCATTTTAAAATAATATTCAGATTATGGAATGCAATTTTGTAACTAAATTTAATTATTTGGAAAGAAGTTGAAAAAAGAAATCAGTCTAATCGGAGCTTTCTTATATTTTACGCACAATGATTGATAAAAAGAGAGCAATTTTTCGCCACTTATCGAATTCTTATAAATGCTGCATACATAGGAATTCCTATAATCACCAGCTTTTTTTCCCAAATCTGAATTCTTATAAATGCTGAGCTCTGTCATCCAAGAAGGGTTTAAAAACCCTTAAAAGGCGTACTGATAGTTGCATATAACTGCTTAAGAAAGATTTTTCGCTTTCTTTAATTCTTCTTGTTTCACAAACAGTTTTTGTCTCTAAAAAAATTTTAAAAACTCTTGACCTTTGGCCATTTTTCTTGCATTCTTTTGCTTTCACTGCTTTCTTGAATGCCTCTACTAATAAAGACCCGGTGAATTTATTGTTCAACTGTTTTAGCTGCTCCGCGTGACTTGGGCAAAACTGAATTTTCTCCTTCGAATGTCGCCGTTTTTCAAAGCTCTTTTCATATTTCCTTGACCTTTGAACTTTTCGGTATGCTCTACAAGAAATGTCATGAAATTTCTGACTCACTGCGTTTTGCAACTGAAACATTTGCACCCTTCGACCCTGAACCCAACTTCAATTTAAGAATTAGATTTGCATTTTTGAATACCATCAGATGATTTGAGTTCTTAAATAAAAAAATTAGTATTTTGTTTTATAATGATAATTTCTGTCATTCTATATATGCTATAAAGGTCTGCCTCAAAGCTGAAAAACATTTTCGAATAGCTACAAATGACCTTTTAACTATTCTGCTTTATTTTTCTTATCTAATTAGATGACGCCTCCTATTCAGAATTTGTAGAATTTTTGAAGCATTTGTGAATTATATATAAGTTATCTAGAATTACTGTGTTTTAAGAATTATTCGATGTCAGCTTATAAATTTGAAGTGTGATAATTCGATACCTACACGACACATGGGCACGAAGTTTAAGGGGTTAATAAACCTCACCCCTTCGACGGCTGTTAATTTCCATATATTTTAGGTGCAATTTTTTTTTCATATACTAGAGATTTCTGTCGAAACTTAAACCTTGACATCAAGGGAAAGAAGCAACAAGTGTTTATAAATGACAGCAAGTTAGGTTTTCCTCGTTTTGAATAATACCAAGAAGAGTATGGGTTTATGATGTTTTCGTAAGAAATTAGTCCATATTTGCGTAACCAGAAAATTCTATAAAAACAATCTTTCGGGAAAATGTTTTTACAGAGATCACTAGAAGGGAAATACTGTTTGAACTTAAAATTAATCATCGCATTATTATATTTTTCGAAAAAAATGAATTTTTTTTTGCGAAAATTATTTGAAACTATATATATTTATTATTTTAATCAAAACTACTTACTTAAATTCATTTTCGCTTCGTGCATGAAATTTGAATTAAAACCTGAGGGAATAATCCTCTCTTAATTTCTTATATATGCTTTCGTAACTTTTAATAGTATTATTCCTGACAGTTTATTTCCCGTTTAGCTTTGCTATACATCATATGAAGTTAATCATGCATTTAGGAGAAGTATGTTTTTCTGGGACAATATCTGACATTCAATTTTTTTTTTTTTTTTTTTTTTTTTTTTTTTGTTAAGGTTATACATTAAAATTCATGTCTCTAGCTTACTGCGTTTTTGAGTTATTGCATTTACTCACACATAATAGAAATATTAATTGAGTAAGAATTAGATTATGGAACTCGTTAAAAATATGGCATCATAACTTTCTTCTGCTTTAAAATAACGTGTAAATTTTAATTCAGACTGTTCCAACTTGTTTTGTTGTCAAATTAACTTTTTTGCATCTACATGAACGGACAAGCAAATATTCTTTTGGCGTATTCTGTCTAAATTTTGTCAGATATCTACACACTTTTAGTCTTAGCGCTACATACCAAATTTTCCTCTCAGTTTTGGTCGATTATGTTCATAAATACTTAAAATTGCAGATTTTTAAAAATCGAAAACATGGAGATTCATTAAAATCTCTCACAGAATTCTTTTTGATAATCGTAACATTTTTATACGTCGTATAAAAGAAAGTATTAGAGTGTAAGTACTGGAGGAAGAAAGTAATCGAAACCTTTGACAGCCTAGTATGCATGAAAAAATAATAAATTAAACAACGTTCCGCCAAAAAATCCATCAATTGGGACATTTTTATTTAATTTATGTATCTTTAAGTTCGAAGAGATTATTTTTTCTTTTCGGCTGTTAGGGTTAGGTAGCTCATTATTATTACCGCCTATGTCAGTTCGTTAAAATAAACTATTAGCAGTTTAACGTATAAAAAGTCAAATTAATCTTTACATAAAGTAGAACATAATTTTCGTATCAATTAATTGATAATAATTTGAAGACGAAGAAAAGCTGAGCCCTTCTGACAAAATCAATTCCTTGACAAATTGAACAGATAAAGTCTGATAACTTGGAATTTATCCAAAATCTGTTTGACAATTTAAAATGACTAAAATAACATATGCTAACTATCATTCTGATGATTCTTTAGAATGACTGAACATTTTTTCAGTCAGGTTTCATGCGATTCATGTTTGAATTAAATTCAATTTATCCAGTTTTTAAAATTATTAATTTTTCAGTCATGTAAAACAAATGTTCGAGTTTAGTAGTATTCTGGCTTTCCCATGATTCGTAGAGTGTAATTTCAGTAGTTTTAATTGCCCACTTGTGTTTCAGTGTCACATTAAAATTAGGCGGCTGAAATTTATACTTTTCAGTGAAATTTGGATAAAATAGCCTTTCGATGGTATATTCTCACTACAAATTTTCAGAAGGTCTTTTCCCCCCAAACTTTTACATCATGACAGCCAATACCTGATTGTAAGGTCTCTGGTTCAGGGTCAGAGAGTTCCTTGTTGGATACTAGATTTCATTAAAGCTTCGACATCTAATGGGAAATAGTTTATATATGATATTATGGGCCCAATACCCAAAATAATGCTAATGCTGTTTTCAAACCGGACGTTAATATAACTAAAGTAATATTTTACATCACTACAATTAGCATATTGGTCAAGTTCCTGGATTTGGTTTCAATGAGGAACTTTAAAAAGTTACTAAAATTAATCCTTTTTATTGCTCTTAAAGTATCTAATAATTAATTATTTTTAATAATTAATTTAATTTTCATATTTACATGCATAGAACTAATTAACTGGGATTATGTCTTTAAATGATTAATCATAAAATGGAAGAATAAGGTTGTCATTAGTTGAACTCCTGTCCATCTCATTTACTAGGAGTTTTATCGCTTTTATATAAATAAAATGGAATTAAGTTGTTTTTAACTCATAAGAATTCAATTACTTTATTTCGTTTTTTCCTTATAGTCCCATTATGTTACTTAAACTCATTGATTCGTTATATATTTTTTATAAATATTGAACCGTCAAGTTAATCTTTTATTTCACATCCTTAAATAAACAGAGACTTTTCGTAAAAGTGATCCCAATTTCTGCTGTCTAAGCCATTCCCAGTATTATAAAAATTGTTCTGGAAGTTCTCGGTAATGTCCCTGATTTGCTTCCAACAGCAGATGTATCCCAGATCAAGGGATTTCAAGGTTCCAGCTATTTCGAAAACATTTTAACATTTAATATTTTGATCCAGTGTCAGTTGCAGTTTCTTTGTCAGTAATCTCTTTCAATGGAAGTCCTCGAGAGAGTCGGCTTTCATGAAAATCCACTTGAGTTCATTTTGCCTTATTCTGCTGGTCGGCGAGTTCCTCTTTTCTTGGAATATCTATCCATTTCACTCTAAATGGATTTTGAAATTCACTTGAATTTATTTAATCATTTAGAGCTTAGAGAATTTATTTCTCATTATATGAGCATATACCGAAGTGTTAACCTTGTGTTTCGGAGAATAGAATTTTTGAATTATTAATTTATTTAATAGCAATTCTTTTAAAAGACAAAAATCCCTTTGAAACGCATAAATATCCGAGACCATGTTTTTTTTTTTTTGTATTAATTGAAATAGTTATAAATGTCCTAAATAGGACACATCATGTAATTATAATAGTTATTAATTCTAAATTAAATAAATTCATAAATGTATATATTATCGCCCCGTTTTAAAGCAATACTAGGGCTATCAATGATGGCACCCTTTTTCTAAACTTCTACGCCACACCAGTGGGAGAACGTTTAATCCCGACGGATTTAGAGTGTATCAGATTCGCTTACACGACGATTCTTCGGTCGAATCGGATCTTGCACCTGATACCCTTCTGTTCCGAAGCTGAGACCTTGCCAGCAGGTCAGAGCGACGCAATAAATTCTTAGGACTTGAGTTAATCAGAATGCTTAGATAGAAAGATGGATGTTTAGAATCGACGATTTTTTTTAACTACCAAACTGAAATTATTAAACATTTTCACAAAAAAATATTACTGAATAACAACTGCTTCTATTTAAAGTTGATTCATAATAACAAAATTGCAAAAGGGAAAAAAAAGTATATGCATTATTTTTATCTGTTTGAATCAATTACCTCACCTACAGCCAATCACATTTGATCGCTATCTTATTTTTGTTAAATGAAATATTTTCAAAAACAAACATTCTAAATCTAAAAGGCTTACTGAACGTAAGACCGCATCTAACATTGGTTCTGAAACACATGTAATCTCGATGTTCGGAACCTGATTTCCACTAAAGATCCAACGTATATGCGGACTTGGGACGCATTAAATCTGATCGCGTGAGCCAAATATTTTGATGGACAACCGAAGCTTGGAGAAGAGAGTATATTTGACCGCCGTTCAGAATTGTGAAGCTCGTCTCAGTATAATCGTAGTGTTGTTTCCAAACGGGATGTAGATAAACTAAACTAAATTAAATTGAAATTTTGGAGTATGATTTTTATATGTAGCCCCATTCTTTGCAAAAAAAAAATGTTTTGACTATCGCAGTACTCATTATTTCAATATCATCTTTTGAAATTTGCTATCTACCATCAGTTAGCATTGTTTCATAGTCATGTTTTGACAGTTTATTACAACCAACATTTACGCTTATTCATAACTTCCACATTTTCCGGTTTATATTTAACATATTTGTCATTAATGGGATATTTTGCTTCCTGTAATATTTATGATAAATTAGATTTAAATTTTTATAACGCTAATTGGATTTTTGGTTAATTTTGAACATTATAATTTATAATTAGTTTTCCTCCTCACTCATCTTCTGCACATAATCATTTGATAATACTGGATGATTCAAGTCGTGAAATTGAGTTTAACTTTTGTTATATTATAATTCTTTAAAAGGTAATTTTCTTACTAGCCATCTTAAAAAAAATGTTTAGCACTGCAAAATTTTAAGGACTAATATTGACTTAAGAAAAGGTGTTCATTTAGCTTATCGTGTAAATTTAATTTGATTTATTAATTACTTTGCTTAATTAATACGTAACAAGTCACAAGTAAGTAAGTAAATTAGTAACAAGTTTTATGAGAGATAAAAAAACTGAAGCATCTAGGCTTTTATCTTATCTAAACATTAATGTTAACTTAACCAACATACATAACTTCATTCAAAATTGATGAATTTGGTGATAAACATACTTCCCATGGTCTTAGAAAGGAGCTCAAATAGGGTTGATTTAGGGATAAACTTTAGAACTTTTAACCTTGATCAGATTATGAAGTCTACACCTGAGCTGGACATTAATTTGCAAATTTGGTGTAAAAGTCGCATTATAAAATTCTTGTACCTGATTTGAAGTATTAATGAGTTGAGGTGTCCACGCACACAAGAATAGACATGCCTACAATCAACCGGACAATGTATTATTTTGCCCAAAGTGTGGTACAAATTGCTATTTTGTTTAAAAAAACCATGCGCTGAACTGCATCCATATTCCGTTTTTGAGCTGTCTTGTTAACTGACCGATACTAGATTTCCTGTCGATGGATTTCGTCTAAAAATTGATGTGGACGTACAGTTTTAGTGTAAAGATCATGTACTGATCATATTTTTAAGCTATAGTATTCAGTCAAACTAATAAATATAGTTAAAAAATGATTTTTTTAATGTGGAGATTCTTATTATAATTTCGTGATAGGGTTTTTTAATCGTTACTACACTTCTTATGTGTTTGGTTTAGTTTAGCTGTATTAACGTCCCGTTTTAACCACTTAACTGTTTTGCCCATATGCTGCACGTGCATCCATTTATCGAATTTTGATAGTTGTAAGCAAAAAATACATCAATCATAGCTGTTATAATTCAATATTAAAATTACTTTGAATACATAGATAAGTCAAGTATTCAAAGGATTTCTATCTGAATCAAAACAATAAAATATTCCCAAAATGAAAAGTGTGATCTTATTAAATAGAAAAGAAAATAAATAGCGATTAAAGCAACACTGGGGCTATTTTGAGACGGACCTAGTAATTTTTAAGCTTGGTAATATGACGAGGACGACACCTGAGCTGACACACTTCTCTCCAAACTTCCACACCACACCAGCGGGAAGACATTTGATCCTGCACCAGACCCACTTACACCATAATTCTTCGGTGGAATCGGATCTCGAACCTGAAACTCTACGGCTCATGAGTCGAGACCTTATCACCAGGCCACCGCGGCTCTACACTTTTTATATGAAAGAGTTACATTTGTAATTTTTTACTATATATTACTTTTATTTATTCACTTATTTTTCTGCCCTATTCTGTTTTCGTGTGGTAGGAATTGCATATAACCAAAAATAGCTGCTCTTTTAATTTTTACATTAAAGTGGTTTAAATAGATATACTTAATAAATATACTAGATAATTCTATTGTACTAATTTACAATTTTTCCACATTCTTTATAAAATTAACCAATGTTTTCTATATATCATCCGTTTCTACAGTTCTTGTTTTTTGTTGGTATTGAAGAAAAATAGAAGAACATTTTGATTATCAAACTGGCAAGTAATATTCGCGTGCAAATGCTTTGATATCATATCTTGATCATAAATATTAGAAAAGTATTCATGGTTCTTGCCCAACATATGATTCTACCATCTTTATTCAAGATCACTGTCTAAGCTGAGCTGTCTTTTCCTTCGGTTTCTGAATTCTACTTCGGCATCACATCATTTGTTAAAAGTCCAGAAAATATTTCTCATGAGATTTCGTGCATCAGGACGTTTGCGTGTAATCTAAGATAAAAAAAAAAATGTAAAAGGAATGAGTTCATTCGGTAAAGCGGTGTATGTAATCGAAAAGATCAATCACATTCTGTATTATTCGTCACAGAATGGACATTGCGGAAATGATGCTTCTAACAAATGTTCCTGAACCCCCACCCCCTTTTTCCCCCCGTATCTATCGTGTTTCTGTATTCGAAAAGAATGTATCGTTTTTGAGCTTGCATTCTGTGACAAAACGATGCGAGGGAATCTTTTGCGATGATATATCATACCTATCATACCTTTCTTTTTCACGACGTATATATGTAACATTAAATAAAAAGATATTAAACCAAGAAAATGCATTATTCTATTTACAAATGTGGTATGCTACGTGCTATTTACAAATATTTATTACGCGTCTTTTTGAAAATAAATAAGACGGAAAAAAAATTTCTTTGTGATTATGATTTATCTTTTGTAAAAATCTGTGATAACTTATTCAAGCGATTAAGAAAGAAAGTAGTGATAAGATGAAATGAATTGCACTTAAGATCCCAACGAAAGAAACACTTGATTTGCATATATTTTTATCTACATGTAATAATGCATTATTTATTGCGATATTTATACATGGATAAGATTTCATTGCATGCTATTGCATTGCTTCATCATAAATCATTAAAACCCAAAAAGGAATGCAAAATTTTAACTCAAATATATGGAAAAGATTTTATTGTATTTCTTCTTAACGGATCATTAAAATCTAAAAAGGAATGCAAAATTTAAATCCAAATATATGGAATACTTATGCTCAGTGAGATTCGTAATCGTTATTAAATTTAGTGTTAATGTCTTATAACTATTATAATTCCTATTACTAAAGAAAAATATTAACTAGAACTTGCACGTTGTAGTTATTATTCTTTTTACATAATATAATGTGATATTATATTTTTCTGTTAACATTTATATTACTCCATCCAGTGGAATTTGTAAATTCGAAAATTCTTTAAGGAAGTCAATATAACTAAACTATACAAAAACTTATTCAAGGTAATTAGAATTAGATATCATTTTTTTAAATTTTAGATTTTATCTCCAAATTGGTTTTAACAATTAAATACATATCTGTGATTTTATTTACCGAGGTTCTTACTTAAATAGAATCAAATAAAATCTTACTTTTTTTAAAAAAAATTTGAACGTATGAAATGTTCGCTGTAGTGTTTATTTTTCATTTTATTATAAATTATGGTATTCAGAATGTAATATAGCATTTATTTTTACAATAACTAACTTGTTTATTTATGAAAATAATTCTTTTTTAAATAACTGATTTTTTATAATTATTATTACTTTATTTACTAAAAAAACTTTTGGAACGCAGTTTTTATTACAAATGTCGGTACTAAAAATTGATGTTTTCGTTTGCCGTTTTGCTGTATTTGTTTTTAGAAGAAATTTTTCTTAGATTTTTGTATAAAATCAATAGCCATCTTTTAAAATTTCAATTCAAATTTTTTTTCAAATTTCAACCAAAGACTTGCCGAAGCACATTTTACTTTGGGTGAATGAGCAATATAAAAACTTTACTTTTATAATACACTAGAATAATTGAAATATTTTGGACCTTCTAAAAATTGAAAAATTGACCTGAATGAATGGGAAACTTTGCAGGATAAAATCGTTGACCTTGATTTAATATGATATTAAAAGCGGAAATTTTGACGGCTTTTTTTTTGTAAATAATTTATTCAACCTCGTAAAAAAATTAAATTGAAGGAGATTGGATGGTTGAATTCACGAATCACTTTCAAGGCGGAAGTAATTTGGAAAAGTGAGAGCTTCAGAAAATACATTTTTGAAGAATACCCTATCAGTTGCAATTGAATGATATTCGAACAAATATTGAAGACATAGAATATCTCTTGCGGTTTTACTATACAGATAAATGCGTGAAATATTATCTCTGTTAATATTCAGGAAAGTGAAATAATACACATCCTTTTGATCTCGAAACAGCGTATCTCAAAATAAACTATCTTCAATGTTCTCTAAATCTTTCTGCATGTTTCCATAATATGGCGCTTTTTGTGTTCAGAATCATCATCTATTGAAAAGGATCAAGCGTATATTTTGGACCTCTCTTCTCTTGCCTCTTGGGGCCAAATTTGGTACATATCTACAATTTTCATGTCAAACTATATAGTGAAATTTAGCTTTTTTTTCCTCATATATGAAGTGTTCAATGATAACGTATTATCATCGGCAAAAAATTCGAACTGGATATTTTGGTGAATCTTTACTTTAGTTATTATGTCTGTTTATCGCTTTGCCTGTCTATGAACTCGATAACTCATAAATGCTTTGAGATAAGTGGATAAAATTTGGTATTTGGAATTTTGATCAAATTTGTAGTTTTATGTCAAATTTTGAACGAAATCTATTTAAAGGATATCTGTTTAACCAACATGCCGAATACAAGAGAACATACTCACTGCAAAACGTAAAAAGACAGATGGATAAAATTTGGTTAACATATATAGTGTCTGAACTGTAGATTCATATTTAATTTTGAACAAAGTACGTAGAAAAATTGACTATCTGTCGATCTGTACTTCCGTCTGCCTGGATGCGCAGTGGTTAAATAAATGAAATTTAGTATGTGATCTGTTGATTATAGTTATGTACCAAATTTTCTTTTGAATCGGTTGGAAAAAAGTCATCCAAAGTACATATTCGATTAATTATATATTAAGTTTGTGTCAGGAATTGAAGGCAAAAAGATTCGTTAATCTAACACTAAATGTAAAATATACTAAATTCGCTCGAAAGATTTATATTACGTAATTATTCTTACACCAGATGTTACCAATGTCATATTCAAGGGATTTACAACTTTGCCTATGGTCCCAAATTTTATACAAAATCTGGTACAAATTTATTGTCCAGATCGAATTTGTTTGACGATTACTATAACATTTTCTTTCTATTGTATCTCGGTGAAAAAGGATAGTTTTAGTGTTTTCTAATTTCAAATTCAATTTCTTTTCTCCATTTTCCTAAATTTCTTCATTCGTTGTTTCTTCCGAATTCTTATCCATAAGTTCTATGTGTATGTACCTTATTCTTGTTTAATAAATTAACTGTTTCGAGCTTTTCGGAAAATGCTTATCTAAATTGTCATAAACCTATATATATTATATGATGATGATATCGTGTTCATGTTAACACGGAAAGGGGATGCAGTAGCTTCTGAGGATAAATACCCCTGTTCACCCGAAGGCAGATGTCTGACTTCTAGCTCGAATGAAGATGACACACACATTCGCTTGCACTACCTCTTTTTAATGGGGGCTCTTCACACATCTCACTTATAGAACACAAGGGAAGAACAACCGTACCCAAACTAGGACTCAAACCCGGGACGCCCAGATCACGGGGAAAATGCGCTACACCTAAGCCAAGGATATATTATATAAATGTAATAATTGCTAGTGAATAAACTCGTCATAACTCAAAATATTTTACTTTTTCGATGACGAGTGAACTCGTCAAAATCATTTAACCAGTCAAATGTTTAAAAAATTTATCAGCAGTCCGTCTATGACTATCTTTTATCCACACGAAGACCAAAGAATCGAAACGCACTAAATATTTTCTGCTGATTTCTTAGCACATAAACGCAACTGTTTTCTTTTCTTTTTCTTTTTTTCTTTTTCCTCAGGTTCAGTTCTTCTGTGTTATTTTCTAAATATATATATATAAATAATCTTTTATTGTTCACCTGAACACCTACTTTTTCTTCAACCTTTGCCGCATTCTGCGCTTAAGGTTTGCGTTTATGTGTGACATCTGGTCTTTTGAGTCGACGACAACAACGTTCTTTATACTCTAAAAGAAATTGGAAGTCAAATTTGCATAAAAAGCAATAGATGCATTGATGAACAGGATACTATTCCAATGTTTGTTTTGCTTTGTATTTCGTTGCTCTAACCTCAGGCAGAGTTCAACTTTAATTTTTTTTTCAAACTTTGACGAAAGAAAATCCTTTATCCAGATCAAAGCGCTAACATACGAGGTCGAATGAACTTTTCTATTATCATCTCTATGGTTTGATTTTTCTTCTTGTTTTTTGAAATTGTAAGGGAAGTCTTACATTCGCGCTGGGAAGTAACATTACATTGTATATGGAGGTAATGCATTGCATTTAATATTTATTTAGTAATGCAGCAGCTAAAATGTAGATTTCAGAGGTTTTGAAATCGGATTTTATCAAATTCTTTTTTATGCAACAATTCTACAATTATTACATAATTATGAAGCACATTTTATTATGAATTTTTTCGTGTTAGTCATCAATTTCCTTCTGTTTGTGTTTATTTTCTATAAAAATCAGGTTTTTTTTCAAAACTGTGCCATACCTGCACATAGTGTATTCGTCGTCCATAAAATGTCTTGGTCGTTCAAGTGAAGCTACAACGAGCTTCAATCATTCTTCTGTATTTTAAGATATTTAAACATTTAAAACGCTTTGCAAATGTTTACTTTTTTGAGTTTTTATTTTTGTTTGTTCTAATGTGGCGAAAAGGAGAGGAAAACAAATTTTCTCGGACAGTAGGAGGACAGCAAACTGGTTAAAATATTTTTCTGTATTCTCTGGTCTTGTTGTTTTTATTCTCCCTGGTTTTGTTTGTTTGTTTGTTTTTTAATCAAGACCTGAAATTAAATTTGATGGGTAATATCGAAACCAGAAATATCTTATAGACTTTCACACAAATAGGAAATTAGGTCATTCAAAATATATTAGCAGGTACAGATCAGGAATTATGAATAAATTACTACAATTATAATATCTATGCAATAACGGATGCAAATCTATATAGATTTGCACTCATATAAAAACAAGCTATCTTCGTAGCTTCGGAATACTCTTATCTTTACTTTCTTGTAAACAAATAATACAATGAAAATACAATTGAAGGTCCTCACGTTTCAAACGCATTCGCTTTTCCATTTTTATAGTTATTTCTATCTGTGAACGTGAAAAATCAAAAACGCTTTGAGCTAGATATTTAATGAACAGTCTTTATACAAAATTTTAAACAAATTTCTTTATCAGGAAATCTGTCATTCCGGCTCTTCTAGTACAAGTGAACTCGATGACCACAAAACTTAAAGATCTAGACAGATCAAATTTATAAGTTTTACATCCATTATGCAGATCCATGTCAAATTTTGAACCAAGTCTGTCAAATTGTTATCCGTTTGTAGGTTTGTATTTTCTTAAGCGTGTTAACATGATAATTCAAAAATACAATGACTTAAATAATTAACTTAAATAAATAAAGGATAAAGTTCACAGTTTTATAAGGAGAAGAGGACAAAAGATAACTGTTGTATTTAAAAATATGTGGGACAGTTTTGAGAAGCCTACCATCATTTAATTTCTTTTGGTAAATCAGGTTCGATATATTCCCTCCATTTATAATTTTTTGTATATAATTTTTGTTTTTAGTTAATGTTTTTGTTTTAACATAGTTTTATATTCCCTCCGTTTATAAATTTTTTGACAAACTCAATGCATTGCGAACACTTTAAAGACAGTAGTTTCTAGCATACGTCACAACATATATTTAGTATTTAACTTAATCATTCAGTGAAGGTAATTGACCGTCGAATAAACTAAAAGTCTAGCTCGTCTAAACAGGCTGTTAACCTGTTTAAAGTATCTATGATATGATTGACGCAGATTAACTAATGAAAACTGTAGTAGAAAAACTCATATACAATAGCAAAGAGTTTAAGAAATAAAGATATATTATTTGTAACACATTTAGGTGTAAATATGTTGTAGCATTAACAGCTTTTTTTTCTTTGCAATGGGATATTCTGTGTCCACAATGTTCAAGAACACTCATATCAAAACTAACATCCAAAATCGGATTGAATATAAAATAATGGAAATTGCAAACCTCTGATCATTAACCTTTGGTACAATTCGGTATAAAGAAAAGTGAGTTTACTATACTATAACTATTTTTTATTCTAGCTTAGGTTTATTCACACACCGAAGAATCAGTCAGTTGAAACATAAAAGAAATTTTGTCTCAGTTGCTAAAATTCAAAACAAATGTTGGGTTTTCATATAGGATAATAAAACAGGACAAAAGGGCCGGAATATTTTTAGCACTGCCCAGTAATACAGTTGCCGATGGATGATTATATATACCGTTTTAAAATTTGGGTGTGAAGATCACATACCGATTTTTATCTAGCTTGTTGCCTTTTTATGCTATCGCATTTACATGTGCATAAGCAAAACATATCTTATGACAACCAATCAGTCTTGGGAATTGTCTAAAATTTGACTGTTCCATATTTTTCTTATTTTACCAGTTCCAAATTTCATATATCTAGCTTCTTCAGATTTTAAATTATCTTATTCAAAGATATAGACAATACATGAATATTTGGGGGGGATTTCTTTTAGAATTTGATGCAGATCTACAGTATTTTTAACCAAATTTCATTTGCCTAGCCTTTTCCATTCATTTTATTTACTTATTTATCATTTTCTTTGATAGATATAATTCTAATAACGGGTTTTCGTGCTCAATCAGGTCAAGAACCTAACATTTTATAGAAATCTTGAAATCAGCTTTATCTAGATTGCAATATTTTATTTAAAATATACTTCGTGTGCGAGTAAGAAAATAAATTTGCTTTTACATTATTTATTTTGAAAAAAAAAATAGCTAAAACTTTTTTATGACTTATTTTTTGAGCATTAGGTATTTGATATTCTGTTGTAATAATTTCCAAACGCAGCTTTTATTATTTATAATATTTAGCTATAATAATTCTACTCGCTTATGCATCATTACTCACGAATTAATATCATGTTTATTAAGAAAATAAAAAGAAATAAAAATTAAAACTTATATTAAATTTAATTCTATTAAATTGTATATAACAATCTGCTTTCATTTGAGGATTTTTTTTATTTGTTTCTTTAAGAGTTCGAGAACAATAGTATAAAAATGAAGTCCATTAGTTCATATCTCGTGCCGTAAGTGATTAAGCTTTCTAGGCCAAATCCGGATTTCAAATATCGACGGTTTATAGAAAGTTAGGTAATAAATGGCTTCTAGAATGTCTTTTGTGAAATGATACAATTTATTTACCATCTTTCTTCCGGCTAAAACGTTACAAAATCAACCGCTATTTATCGCTAATTAGAGTTATGACCTAACTGATTCCAACTTCCAATGTTTTTTTTAAAGATGCTTCTAGTTTTAAAGGAAAAAAAAAAGAATCTATGAACTTTCTTATATCATGATATATTATACTTAATGGATCAGTATGAAATTAATATTTTAAAAACTTCATATTAACTTCTCCTGCTTCGACTAGTGGGAAAAAATCTTTATTTTAAAAGATGAAATCGCGCAAATTCGATTATAACCGAATTTATATTCCTACCTGTAAAATAGTAATATCTATTTGAAAAGTACATTTGAAGTATGCATCATAATAACTTTGCCTAGATAATAAAGCTGCATAAGAAGAAGGGATTTTCAAACTATATTTATTTATTTTTTGCCATTTTAAGTCCAAAATTATAGATAGATGCAATTATTTTAATTATTAAAAAAGAACTGTTTTACATGGGTTTTTTTTTCTTTTTCTGTTGAAAATTTGATTATTTTTTCATTCGAAGGAAAAACATAATATGGATAAAAGTTCATTTAAAAAACGTGCTTTACTTAGCTTTATTTCTTTCATTTTTGTAAATATGGAATTTTATATTCGATTTTACTCTGACTTCTTTGATGTCTGAGTTTTGAAATTTCGTATACATGTGTGTTTGCAGATGGATCAAATTATTTCGAAATTTTAAAAAAATTAACAGTTAATCGATCATTTTGTTGATTATATATGAATGGCCCCTCCTAATATTGAATATAAGAAAAAAATTGCAAAATATCGTAACATTTTTAAAAATTAACTATTAATTAAATATTATAAAGGATACAATTTTTTTAATACAAGCATATCAGTTATGTAGTAAAACTACGCTTTTAAAAATGGTTTTCAATTTTTAATATCATTTTTAGATGTCACTTCATATCTTTCCCTTTGAAATTTTTCCGTGAATATATCTTAGCAGAAAGAGCATACCATTAGATCTACTATTAGTCTTGTATCATGAGTTTACTACCCGGTTTCATCGTGTGTATGAACCTGATAGACATGAAATCTTCTGTCTCAGATTGGACGATCTTAAGCTGGTGTATTCTAGAAAACTGTGAAATGGAATATCAGCTCAGGTGTCATCCTTGTTATCTAATCATGGGTTGAAGGTTACGAAGCATACCTCAAATAACCATAATTTGAAATCGCGTGTTCTCCAACTAAATTCAATGTATAGAATATATTGATGTTGAATATTTGATTCAATTTTTATGCATTAATTTATTAGAACATGCTTAACCGGATTTAAGAGTTATACAAATTGCTGATTCGTTTCTTCGTTACAAATAATGTCAGTATTTTTTTTTCATTCCCAGCTTTTAAAATATTCAATTCTTTTTTGGGTGAAATGGTTTTAAAATATCTTAAATGTTATTTTTAGAATTAAAACTGAGTAAAACAGTTAGATCTGTCAAATGTTTGCTTCAATTAACTCTTTGGAAATGAATAAAATTGCAATTCTTTGTTTACAAATCGGTGAAGATATGAAAGTTGAAACATTGTGCTTTTTTTTAATCTTTAACACCCATTTAACATTCAAAAACTATTTCGTTGCTTGTAATGGATTCATTTGTCGCATCATTTAAAAGACAATGCAATTACTTTTATTAGCAAAAGTTTTTATCTCAGTAAGGATTTGTGTATAGTGTTTGCATTATTGAAATATTATATGTCCTTTAACCTTAGCATATGCATGTAACCCAATATTCATATAGCAGCTTCAATAAAGTGCTTAAAATTAATTCCGCTGTAAAAATGAATTCATGGATAGTTTCAGAAATCCAAATAGATATTGAAGCGACATTTCCAGCAAATATCTGATCAATCAGTTTCTCTTATAGGCATGAAATGAAATCTTAATCAATTTTAACAATCATGCTCGACTTTTTTTCACACGTATATATTCATTTCCTGTATTTTTTTTCTTCTTTTTTTTTCTTAATTTAAATGCGCATTCCAGAAATCCAGAATATTTGTACTTAATCAAACATCAGAAAACAACATTAGAGAAGTCCTGCTGTGAGAAAGTAGCTACTTAATTTTTCGTGAAATAAATTAGTCAGGAAATCTTGCTGCGTTTGTACTGCTTCTTCTTTTTTTCTTCCTTTTTTTTTTTCCTTCATTAGCGATGAAATTGGGATGTTGGGAAAGATCACACCAGTTCAGTGACATCATTTGAAGAGCTTCACCCTGTATTGGGGAAAAGCCTTCCAGCTGAGAAATACGTTCACTGTTCACAAATGTCGAGCTCTATTTCTTAGTAAATTTTTTTAAGAAAAATATTTGTATCAAGGACATGAAAGCACAATCAGGTGAATTTCGTTTTTAATTTTACTGCGTTACTTTTATAAACAGAAAAATGATGAAATAAAATGCTTGAAAAGCAAATTATAATGTTCATGAATCAATATATAGATGTCATAGATCTTAGAATTGAAACATCGTGATTTGTTTCTTTCCGTATTATTAGCATTTGAATGACTTTAAGAATATTTTGCCTAAATACTTACTTTTGTGTGTTCCTTTTTTTAACGGAGAAAGTAATAATAAGACAAGGAAAACAAAATTTAAAAAGTGAAATTAATTTCCTACTTAGATCAACAAAGAAAATTTTTTATTTTAGTTACTTTCTATTAAATAATTATCAAAAAAAGGGTAAAGTATCAAAAAATTGATTTTCGCAAGAATTGAATCGCATTCTTCATCTTCACTTGAAAAGTACTGAAACGTTTGCATTTTACCGATTGACCTACTGACTGTTGATTTCAATTTTCATTACAATCTGCAAAACTTCATCTAAAGCCTTAAAAAATCTAAAGCCTTCAATTTAATTAATGAATTAATATTTGAAAAATAAAACTGTATTAACATCAAATGTCATCCACTACAAGTTTTAAAAATGTATTTGAACTTCGGTGAATGAATAAAAAGTATTTTTTTAACGATTGAAAATGTGAATATATATATATATATATATATATATACAGGAGGAGTGGGAAATAGTAATATTAATTGAAAAGGGCTCTTGAAAGGCAAATTATGTAATGGTAAATTATGAAATTAAAATTATGTAACAAATTGATATTTCAAAGTTTTAAAAAATGTTATTCATTTCAAGTACAAAGGCTGATATGAAAAAGATGCCCCTTTCAGATAACGTAAATCTTTGTGAAATTCAAAACCCTTTATATTTAAGTATTTTTTGTATGAATTATTTTGCTTTCCTTTAGCATTTTACAAGTTCCTGAATCAATCATGAACAATCGATGGTTATTTTAAAGACCTGTAATGCTAATTTTCTGCTTTTTGTGAAAAGGAAACTGAAATCAAGAGCATACATAATTTATGTGTTGTTGGTACCCATCTAGTAGTTAGTATAACGTTAACATTTTCTAAATTAGATTTCGGCAAATCTGGAGTTCAGTTAGATTAGTATTCTGCTTTCTAGCTACCTGCATTCTACTTTGACACGAACTTTGTAATGATGGCTGACAACGGTGATATCTCAATAAACACCACTCTCCAAACTTCTGCGCCACACTAACGTGAGACTGTACCGTTCACGATTGCAAAATTAAAATTCACCAAGCCCAAATATACTTCACAAATATATAATAAATATAAAAACGAATCATATAGTATTCACGTTTTAAAAAGAATTTTTCATTCCGCATTTTGAAAAAGTATTTAAAGCATATTAATAGGAATATTTTTATTTTGTTGTCAAATTATCAAATGTTCCGCTATTCTTCAGCTTCGTATCTTAGAAAATTCTCCATGAGTGCGATAAGAATACACTGAGTTGATAATCATTAGAAAATGTGATTGATTATCTGTATTTTATACAAAATAGAATATTTGAAATTCAAAATACTACGAAGGTCACCAGCAAGTTGTTACGAAGATGTTTGCCGACATTAATCCAAATCAACCTAATTTGACCTAGCCGTCAAAAGTGACATCCTTTGCTATTTCATGGCTTTTAGAGCATCAGTATAACTATAAAGGATAAAACGCAGAAACCTGATTACTCTTTAAAAGTTTGACCTCAATAAACACTATCCAAAATTTCTTTTTTATTAATAATGAAAAGATGTGATACGTTTTAGATAATGCAATTATAAAAATCTTTATTGTTGCAAAGTGATGTTGACGTTTTGGTTCAAGGTTTAAAGAGAACATTGTCTTAAGCTTTTGCTTTTTCAGCCTTATATTTATGATTTTTTCTTGCCTAATTAGTGTACGAGTATGATGAAATATTATTTTTGTTGAATATATATAAGAGTAGCCATTGATATTGTTTGAACAGAAATGTCGTGAGCTGTAGTTTACAATGAATGACAAAATAAACTTTGTCCTGGATTGTATGATGCTAGTCATCTGTACAATGATTTTTTTTATTCATAATTCTGTGATAGTGAAGGAGTTGCAGAGTCTGTAATTAGAGACACGATTTTTCCAAAGATCTGTTGTGTATACAAATAGTTAAACAATCAGGGTCAAATGCCCTAATTTGGAGGAGAGCTGCTGACTCAAATGCGAATCTCCGCTTCTGATCAAAGTCAAAATTTACAAGATTCGTCCCCAAATAATCTTAAGCGAAACATCGAAATTATTTTATTAGCTATATTAATTATTTTAGCTATATTAATGAACCGTCTTAAAGGAACTCCTGTGGGACTGCACTCTTGATTTTGTGCCTTGATAAGAAAGCGAGAACGTGACGTCATCTGAGCAGGCATCTGGTCTCCAAACTTCCTCTCCCCACCAACGACAGGCATTTGGCCTAGGACATCAAATTTAGCTTGCATCATACCTGTGTATACGATGGATCTTGAGGGGAATTGGGTTTCGAACTTGGAGTTCATCTGCCCCTAAGTCAAGACCTTACCACTAGGTAACTCGACTTAGGAAATTAACCACTAATCTAATAGCACCTAATCCACCCTAATGCAGTTTCCTCAGTCATTTGAGACATTTGAGTCCCAAAGTTAAATTCAAAGGGCGCCTGGTGTCATATACAGCGGATCTGTAGTAGAATTAGGTTTTAAGCCTTTAAACCACCAATCCCGAAGCTGACCTTCCTACTAGGGCCATTGCGGCCTACTCCTTAAGGACTCCAATGTATTCCCTCTAAAGATACATTGCCTTAAAATATATTCTAAATTTTAAAACATGTGAATTTTATTCGTGTATATGTGAATAAGCAGTAACAGTTTGAGGCAAAAAATATCGAACGAAATATCGGAGTTTTTTTTTGGGGGGGGGGGGGAATATTATCTACTTATAGAATTCGATGTTGAAATAATTAGCTCTTCTTAGGGAATTAGCTGTTCCTCAAATTCATTAAACTCTCTTTTGTGCTAGAATATTTTTTTAAAAAATTTAGTGATAGTAAATTATTATTGAAAATAATTAAAGAATGTTGATTAATTAATGTTAATTATAAGTATTAATAAATATATTATGCTAATAAAATCATGATTTTTTTAACCAGCATAATTTGGATATGATCTTGATTTTGTTTTAATACTGCAAAAATACTGACTCCATTTCTGTTGAAGTGTTGATAAATTACATCTTAAAACCTATGAAATATTAAAAACTAAACCACTCCTTTGCATACTTATGATTTATATGTGAAATTCATTGTAATATAATTTTATGGATAATGATATTTTAATAATAATATAATTTTAATTAAATAAATATAATTTAATAATATGTTTTTAATTAAACCATAAGTATATTTTAACAATATATTTTTAAGTAAATAATAATCATTTATAATAACCTTTCAAACATTTAGTGGTAAAAGAAAATTTCAAGCGTAACATTTTTTCGGGAGAAAGACCTTCCTATAACAGTAGAAAACAATCATTAAACAAGATGTTCACATCACATATATTCATTTTTTAATCAATTGAATGGGTCTGATTTGCTCCTTGCCACAATTTATAATGTTTCATGAAAAAGTTGAATAATTATTTTCTTGTCAGAAATTTCATATGATTTGAGTAAAAGTATAACTCAAATTACGAAATTTTCGGACTAAAATTATTCGCATATCTTTTTAATCTTTCGCGCTGTAAGTTTTTCCCTGTTCTGATTGTAACACGTCTAGACATCCCTGTCTCGAAAAATACAGGGAGTTCTGAATTATATCCGTCTGTTTGAGAACACAGCTTAAAAACGCTTGGAGCTTGACGAATGAAATCATTGTATAAAATTTGTAGATTCCTTTCAAATTTTGTATCCTTATATCCGAGTGAACACAATAAACATAAACGCAAAGACTTAACTGTTCTTTGTTCGATTACCCGCGCAATAATTCAAAAATGCAATGATTAAAATAATAAGATTTTATATGGGATCTTTTCATTAAAATTTTGGTTCTATGTCAAATTTTGATCCCAAGTCGTTTAGGGGAACAGTGGATTCTGTTTGAGGAATTATTCAGTTAGAGTTTCAAAAATTTTATGCATATATATTAAAATATAAATACATCAAATTCATTTAACATTTAAAGTAAAACATTTTAATACGATACATATCAATTTTTTTAAAATTAAAATATGTATCATTTTTTAAAATTTCAAAATATTCCATTCTATTTAATTTTTTTAATTATTTTTTCTTATTTTCCAATGTTTAATTATTATTGTTATTACTATTTCTTATTTCTTTTGTTTATTTATTAATTTATTTGGAATAAAATTACATATCATTTTGTAATTCCAGTTTAATGTTTTTTAGAAATATTTTTAAACACGGTTGCGGAATTTTCATAGCAATTTTATATTTTCTGAATTAAAATCGGCTTTTAACTAGCTAAAAAAAACTCGGAATATACAATGTATACCTCATTTTCTTTTAATGTTTGACCAAAATCTTTATTATCAATTTCATTTAATTTCTTCAACAGTTAAGACACCCGGAACATTTCAAAGATATTTAAATCTAATTACAAAATCATTTTGGAAAAAGTCATTAAGATGTACTTTTTCTCCTCTTAACCGTCAAATATTTATTTTGTTGAACAATACATTTTATAATAATATTTTAGCTGAATACGGACATACATTTTGGTTATAAATAAAATTCCACTTCGTCCCCCCCCTTTTTTTTCGCCCTTTTTATTTTAAACTCTTCTGTCCCCTCACAATGCTTCCAAAATGCATACTATTTTCCCCCTATGTGCTAAGAAATGCCCAAAGCTCATGTGCAGTACTGTGAAAATAAAATTCTGAGAATTCATGGCTTTAATGACCATGCCTAAGGTCACGGCTTTTATCGATGGGAAGAGGGAGGGATAACAGTTTTATAAGGGAGTATGCTTGAAAGTTTTAAAGACCACTCCCGTTAGTTCCTTTTATCTTCTGCCCCACGGAATTTCTTTTCCATCCATTAATCTCTTTTGCAACCATTGAAGATGGAAAGATTATTAATTAATTATTAATTAATTTATGGTGATAATTTGAAAATAGCAGCAGAATAGCGTAATTAAAGTTATGAGCCCTCTGTTACGGCTCGAATTTAGGCTTGAATGTCAACAATCTCGAATTTATGATTGTAGAACTATATTTTGATCTCGGATCTCTCTGGAATTCATGAAGAAAGGAGAATTAACGAGAGACCGCAGTGGCTGGGAACAATCTCGAAATTATGATCTAAGAACTAGGATTCTATCCCAGGTTTCTATGATGTTATATGGAAAGCATGCTATATGAAATGTATTAAAAGATGAAGTATTAAGGAGAGATCATAACCCTCAGTTTCGAATTTAAGATTGAAGGCCCTGTTTCGATAACTAATAGTGCTGAAAGTTAGTCGTATGAACGAATTTAGCACTACTTTTACACTTTTACACTTTTTTTTTTAATGATAAAGTAAAATCCTAAAGATAAGAAGAAAAAAAACTACCATTTTGTCCTTGCCATCTCACTACGCTTCATTTTTATTAAATCAATCTCCTGTAATCGTTGATTTTAAGCAGTCGCTATTCTTGCTAGACAAACCAAATGCTAACGTAAACTTTCCAAAGCAGCACGCGATCCATGTTTTGATTTATCAATTAACTTCTCAGTCATTTTTTCCGACTATATCATTTTTTTAAATGATCTTCCACTTGTATGTCTACCGAATGGCAGGTAGTGCGTCCGAAAGGTTAAGGTCGCCCTAAAACCCTTTAGCCAGACTACACCCTTCCAAAGTATGACTCCGCCCCCTTTGAAAGGGATGCAGGATCTTCAGAAGAAGATGAAGCGTGATTCGGTAATTAATCTGACGCTCGGGGGGGCTTCAAGCGTGTGACGTTATACGGAAATACTCGACCAACACCAAGCTCGAAAGATTGGCGAGAAAATCACCGCGACTTGGCTGCACCTCACGACTCTTTCGTCTCTTTCGCTTTCGTTGTCAGATTATGTTAGTTCTGTGAAGTAAGAATCGGTCCATTTTAGTAAGTTTTCACATATTTTTTTTTCTTTTTTGGGTACAATAGTTTTTGAAATTTGTTTAAAATTCTTGTGCATTTTGCATTGGAAATAATTTCAGTTTCAAATTTTAATACCGTATTGCAAGCCTTCCCTTTAGGGATGCCATATGGCATGACTGTTCTCTTTAAATTTGTTGTGAATGAATCGATATTAATTTTCTTTTAAATTGATTCTTTTTTTATATCAATTTAGGATTATTTTAACTTTTTGCTTATTTTCAAGCGTTGCTTTTCTTCAAGAGTAAATCGAAAGAAAGCCAATAACTATTTTTTTTTATCAATCACTTTTTTTCGATTCTTTAAACTGATTAAACTCCCTGAAATTAAGAATCAAAAAAACGGATATCACAATGCGAAAATCTGAATTTTTTTAATCCCACAATATCCATTTGGATTAAAAAGTAATCATATGAATTCAAACTTATATCTACTCCATTTGTCCAAGTATAATCTAAATGATTCATTGGAGAGACTCTTTAACAATCATCTCGAGATGCCGAATTCTTAAATCTTACACGCGTGCGTCTCTTTTCAACCGAAAACTCACTGAAACCTCCTGCGCCCGCTCCAATTCGCGTTTGGCGCGGAAAACTTGGCGCCAGCGCTCAGTGCCAGCAACCCTGGTCGGAGGTCAAGTGAAGTGTGGGCCGGCTGACGCTTTCATTTGCGGCCCAACAGCTGCTACACCTCTTCGGTGTTGGAGAGAGATCGCGCGCCACAAGAGGCCTTGACCCTCACGGAGCGCACAGGTGGACGATTGAATCCGTGGGCGCGCTCGACAAACCTTATTTTTTGAATTTCTACGTCAAGCAAAAAAACACTACTAAAAAGTGATTTGCGCTTCATGACATGCCATCTTCTCTAATTTGCTCCATTTTCTGCTCGATGTGGTTACAGATAAGGAGTCACCATCGAGCTTAGTCTCCTGCGAGGGTCAACAACCAAGCTCTTGGAGACAGTGCGAGATGCCTACGGACGCCCTGGCCTCATCTTCTACCGGACACAACAACAACGCCCCGCCGAAAGCTGACCGAGGGACTCCCGACGCAGAATCTTCCTCTTCTCCGTCCATCTCGCCGCACTCGCCCAGCCCAGGAAGGGGCTTTCCGACACTGCTTGCCCCCTCTTTCGGGGGTCTTAGAGTGAATTCTGTGGCCCCCTTCTCACCTCCCCCTGGACTCGAGAGGTTCTCTCCGGCCACTGGGAATCCAGCAATCAAGCAAATGGAGTTAATGACTCGAAACTACAGCGACTTCATGAGATGTCTAGCTGCAAAGTACAATCAGAACAACACACAAGAAAGGTAAGGAATTCTTTTCAACCTTACAGTGTATGATGTAGTCATTTAACTACAACTTTTTATTGTCCTTTATTGATATTATGGAAACTGGATTGAAACATTGTTTAAGATGTATAGCGATATCCAATATAATTCTCTGTTTTAAGGTGATACACATATAGATGAAAGAATTGATTAGTAATTGGCATTTAATTGATTAGTAATTAGATAGAAAGAATTGATTAGTATTTGGCAGTTCATTTATTAGTAATTGGTTAGTAAGGATTGATTAGTAATTGTCTGTTAGTAATTGAAATATTAAGAATTTTGTTTTCCATTGAAGCCAAATTTCTAATTTTGAAAGATGAATGTTTGTAATAATTGTCAGTTTAAGCAACAAATCAGTTATTTCTCAAAGTAAAATAATATCTTTGTATAACCATTACCTGAATTCCTTCATTATTGTCATTTTTTATTAATTATCCTCGATATATTGCTGTTACATAATCATGCTATACATAATGGCAATTTTAAAGTTTTCTTTTTAAAATTTCTTACAGTTTGAAGATATATATTTTTCCTTTACATTTCTTGTGACATTCAAATCTTATAGAATTATATTTCGCTTAAAGATTTAAAGTTGTAGAATTCCATTTATATGATTTAAGAATTGGTATAGATATTTTTAATATTCGTTTAATATTAAGAACCTGTTTCAAGGTTGTTTGACTTATAATATAATAAACTTCAGGTCATAAATGAAATTCGGGATAGAAATAAGGTTTGATTATTGTTGTAAAGTAATAATTTTATAAATTAAATAATTAATAAGATACAACCTTAAGGTTATAGTATATATTCATAAACATTTATATTTATACAGTTATCGATTTATTCGCAAGTTAGACGCATTTCAAATATTTTTTCAACTATAATTTTTTTCAAGCAATATTAATTTCAATTATAAGATTAAATATTCTTTAATTAATGATGAATTATCATTTAATCTCTTACGAATTGACCCTCTTTATATAATTCTGAAAGTTTTTCAGATCACTTTTAAATGTATTTAACGTTTTTGAACTTTTTTTCTTAAATCGCATTTATGTGATACTGTAATTTTAAATTCATTTATTGTATCCTAGATAGATATAATTTAGTTAGAATGGTTGAATATTATTTTCTAGACATTTGAAAATTGATTGATGTCAGTAAATCAGCCGACGCCTAACTTTACTAAAATGGTGTATGTGATTACTCCGTGATTTCAGTTAGTCAGCAGGCACCTAACTTTATTAAAATAATGTAATTACTTCATTATTTCTGTTAGTCAGCGTGCGTCTAACTTCATTAAAATGATATATGGGATTACTCCGTGATTTCAGTTTGTCAGAAGGCACCTAACTTTATTAAAATGATGTATATGATTATTTTATAACTTAGATAAATTATATTGTTATCCTTAACAAAAGGGAGTTCTCTTTTGTTAGATTTGACTATTTTAAATGTAACTATTTGAAATTTCTTCATTAAAAATTACCTTAACATCAGGCGGATTTGATTTCGAAAAAGGAATATTTACATCTATATGTGAAATTAATGTATTAATTTCTCTTTAAAAGCATTTAGTTATCTATTATTAATATTTAAAATTTAATTGCAGTAGTGAAAATCTGAAAAGCTATTGCAATTTGATAATTTTTTCAATTCGTGTGTTTTCCATTTCTTTGAAGAATATTTGAATGGGTGTAGTTGAATTCTTATCTTTCATGATGAATTAATGCAATATTTGCACAGTATTATTAACTTTTTGGTAGTTTTTAGAATGCTTTCCTTATAAACTAAAATATCCTGTTACAAATGTTTGTTTTACTTTTAACCAAAATAAAAATGAAAATTCCATAGCTATTCTTTAAAAAAACCCGAGAAATGATAGGATGTATGTAAAATGACGCTTCATAGATATTTACTTAATTTAAAAAATTAAGTGGCATTATATAATTCAGAAGTTTCACAATCCATTCTATTATATATGATATATAGAAATAGTGACCACAAGTTTTAATACCTTATTTTAAAATGATTTGATCATCATAGTATAAAAATAAAACTGAAATCGTCAAATGCATTTGAGGCATTCTCAATAAAAGGCTCCTATTTCTGTATAATACACTATTTTTCATAGTAGTTATATTAATTTAGGTATAAAATTACTTATTAGTTTTCTTTTTTAATTTTGGATGTCGTACTTGAAATAAAAATATGTTAGCTTTCGGTAATTTTGTGCACTTTCAGATATTATTGATTCAAAAGTCAAAAAAAGACCGAGTAAAATAGAATTTTTTTCTATATTGAAAATTTTTAATTTACTTAAAATAAGACCCAGAATGACATAAAATAATTTAATTTATGCTATTCATATATAATTTAATTTATGCTATTCAGTAACTTACTAAGTGAACAAAATTCATTTAAGAGGTTCTCAAAAATCATCATAACTCAATTTCAATATTAACATAATTTTTTTTTAAATAGCAAACGCAGTTTTCATCTAAATTTTTAGTAGAAACGTAATATTTACATTTTTCAAAGATAAAATCATTATTTCACGCAGTGTCGCAATCTGAAAATAGCAGCAGTTGTGATTGTGCTTCTACTAACTGATTTCCCTTATGTATATAAATATATCGGTTCATAATGTTGCAAACTATATTTAAAACATGAAATTAAATAATAAATTGTTTAGTTTTCCGCATTTTGAGTTTTTTAAATGAGTGAAATATGCCCCTCCGTAAACAAAACTATAAATATAAGGTGCGGCAGTTCGTTAACTGACATAACCGCATAGAATTACAATAGTGGGATAGTTTTTCTGGATATATTTATTAAATGACGCACATTTTTATATTTAACTCCATTTTTTTAAATTCAAAACACTAACTTGTTTATTACATCCTTGTAAATTATTACTATAACGAATTGGCTTTATTAAACATGATAGCTAATATGTCTGACTTAAAATACTGTTTCTATCTAAAATATTGAATTAATAAAGTAATCTTAATGAATTGCACGATTCATTTTACTGTAATTTAAGAATGAAGAATCACAGATTGTTCTTGAATATTTCGAATTCTTTTAACATTAATTCAATGTTATTCTAATGCATGAAATGTTTACTAACGACTGTGAAAATGTTTGCTTTAAACGCAGGTGAACAAGAATGTGTCGTATTCGTATTCTTTAAATAAATTTTTAACTTACTTTCAAAAGTTTTTTTTTTATTTATTTGAATTTAATAAAATAAAATCTTTCTATAAAAAATATAATTTTATTTAAAAAAATTGAATCAAATTTTCTTGATTTTAGACATCGAAATGACATTTTATTATTCAAAAATAAATTAAACGACAATAACTTATTACATGAATGAAAATTATAGACAATTACAAATTTTCTACTCAAGAGCGAAACTTCACTCAGCCGTAAAGATAACTTTTCTTCTACAAAGGTCGTTTTACGGGGAAAAAATTTCTGCAGGGGCAGATATTCGGAAAATGCCAAGATTTTTTCCGAACTATAAAATTCTGTGAGAAATATTTATGGATTTAAAATAATTTGGTTTAATTTGAAGAATTGGAAATGTTTCAAATTTCTTTGGAAATAATTTCCGAATACTTTTTATCAACAAAATCTGTATGAAAATCTTCGATTTAATTTAAAATAGAATTCCCTTGTTCAATTATTGCATTGAATAAATGTTTATGAAAATTGAAAACTTGGCTTTATTTAATGAATATCTTAAAGCAGAAGCCTACTCTTCTGAAATCAGTAAATTAATCCAAAAGTTTGTTTTCCAATTCTAAATTTTAGTAAATCATATTTCAAGTTTATTATTTTTAGTGAGGCATTTAAAGTAAAACATTAATTTATAAAATTATCTTCTGAAGAAATGTGTTTAATGTATTATAAAAATTCATTAATTATATTTTCTTGTTTAAAATTTCCTTATTTGTATCTGAAAATAAATAAACTGAGCGATAAAAAAAAGCTTAAGTGAAAGTAAAATGATTGAATCGGTTTCTTTAACATATTTATCTTATATCTGTGCAGTGTTTAACAGAATCTCATCATTTCAAAATTTCGCAAGCATTTGTTTCAATTTTATAAAAAATCTGATTGTGGAAAACATTTTTCAATTATATGTTAAATTTGAAGTAATGAAAATAAAACAATAATATATTGGTGGTTTATATATTATAGGTGTATATATATTAGTGGTTTATATTTTATAATATATTAGTCGAATATAATCGTATTGTTGATATATATACATATATATTTTTGTTTTTTTATTTCATTGTTATTCCATGTTTTATTAAAAGTTTCTATTTCATAATTTCAAATTTTTATCGATAATAAATTCTCACTAAAGCAATAAAAATTTATTTCGATATTTAATTTGCTATTTTTTATGATTAATATAAATGTAGTTAAGAATTTAATGATTTCTCTTAAAATCATCATTATTTACGAAAAGGGGAATAACTTAAATGAGTAGCTTGAATTTAGTATGTTTGTTACAAATAAAATTTTAAGTTATATAAAAGAAACTTACTAAATAAAAGTAGAATTAATAAGTTACACAAACTTAAGAGACTTCCTAAAAATAAGTAATATTTATCGATATTTCCTTATAATTTGTATGAATTTATGTTCGGTATCAATGAAAAAAAAGCTATGAAATTGAATACAATTTGATTAAAGATAATAGAATGAATGAATTTTTTTTTCTTTTATGTTTGAAAATATTTTTAAACAAATCTTTAACTATGTCTTTGAAAATTTTTGTAATAAAATCTAGAACAATAAACTCAGATATCACTCTGACATTTACTCAAAACCTGTGGATTGATAAAAGTTATACATTTCAATTCAATGTATTTATTTCGAAAAAAAGAAATTTATTTATTTACTTGATATCAAACAATGATTGGATTGCGCTAATGCTTCAGTAGCATTTCTGAACTCGTTTAAAATTGCTCAATTTTTTAAGTATTGCAATCTGCTAATGTAATTTGATATCATTTTAAAATCAAAACAAATATTCTTCATTTCGAATCAAAATATAGTCAAAACAACTGATATGTATGCTATTTCTTTTTTCTCTTCAAAGTTCATTCCAAGTTTCTTTTTTCGATCTTTATAATTTCTGTGGTGAAAATATAATTATCTATTCTATTATTAAAGAAATAAAAGATTTAACAATTACTCAAATTTTGCTTATAAAATTAAGTATAATGCATAAATTATTTATTTCGAATTAAGAAATAGAAAATAACGATTTTAAGTTAAACATCGCAATTGCCTTTATAATATATTTATGTTTCAATTAGTTTACTTTTAAATTTAAAAAGATTATTGTAATATTTTGGTGATAACTTATCATTTGAAACTTCTTTGCATTGTTTATCTGTAAACAGTTAGTAAATTCATTCTATATATGTTTATATTTAAGAAATTGTTGGATGTATTGTTTTATATATGTGTGCGATTTATTATCTATTCTATTGTTTGTTTTTATGTCAGAAGAATCTGAATAGAGAAATACCTTTGAAACTTCCGAATGTTTTAATAATTTTGTTTTATTTTATGTTTTATAAATTTTTTATCATAGGATATCCTTGAGCAGTGTAAAACTGAATAGATAATGACAAAAATTTATGTGCTTGGAGCATTAATTTTTTATCTAATGAAATTATAATTATTAGTGATGATGATGATAGATATAAATATTAAAAATATTGTATGAAAAATATCATTAACTCAATATCTTAATTTTTCAATTAAATGATGAAATTTTTAAAAAACTGTTTATTGTAATCAAAAATTTTTTATTAAAAACGCTTATTTAAATTCATCTTCTAGAAAACAATTTTTAAAAATTTCTTTAAAAAATTATTCTTTTAAGTGAGTAAATTGTGTAGAATAATAAGGCGATGTGAAACCTTGTTTTTGCTTCGAAAATAAGACATAACATTTTGGTAACGTTTTTTTGAAATTCGAAAAGTTTATTTGAAATTAAATGGGGTTGTTTGTATCAGCTATTTAGAGTGACGACATGACAATTTGTGTCACTAATCTATATTAATAGAATCTTATTTGAAATTAAATTTTTAAAATTGCTAAAAAGTTTAAGGAGAACGCTTTTTATTTAAGAGAAATTGATAGTAAATAACCGTCTTCTTGTTTGATCCTGTTTATATTAGTATAGCTATTGTCTAATAGATAAATAAAAAGATATTTTATTTGATATATTTTAATTTTTTATTGTTTCCTCTTTTTATTATTAAAATGCATGATCGGTCGGAAACGATGTCAATAGCGTTTCTGAAGCATTGATCTTCTGTCAAAAAACGGATTTTGTGCCCTAAACTATTTTCAATTCTGTGTTCTGTGAAAAACTTAAATGCAGTTTTAATCAAACCGCAAATAATATTATTTATACTACAGAAATAATATTAAATGAAGGGTTTGTAGTAAATTGGTTTTTAACAAAATTTTTGAACAAAAACTTAATTTTTTGTTTTCGTTCAATACCAAGAATTTAAAAATTTTATATTACTTTGTTAAACTGTTATGGTTCTTCAATTTTGAATTTATTATTCCTAAAATTTTCTTAAAGAAATCATACATATATTTATAAATTATCTCATTTACAAATGATGTACAGAATAGTTTATATTGGGGTGATAATATATGAATGTATGTTTAGAAAAGTATTTAAAGGAAGTAAAATCATTTTTTATTATCCTAAATTGATGCACAAGCCGTTTTTGGTATGTTAATATTTTCCAATTTAATTGTGATATTTATGAAACTTTCGACATGTATACATTTTTAATCTTTCAGAACCGTTATTTTTAAGAATCCAGTAATTGCGGCACTCGAAGTATTGAATTTTAACTTTAGCACTAAAATTATTTATATAACAAAAACCTTAGATGAGTTTTAACTTCTTTTTCTAAATTCAGGACTTTAACATCAAAAGATTTTCACCTTGAAGAAAATTAGCTCCTGTTACAATATTTTCATTTTCGTTTTTAAAAAATAAAATTACTGACTAAATTTGATGAGAAAAAACATGCTTACTTATCAATGTGTGTAAAAAAATCAATATAAAATTTGTTAGCATTTCTTAGCTATATTAATTTTTGACTATCTTTTGTGTAAATGATATGTTGATTTTCTTGACTATCTTTTGTAAAAATTAATGTATAAACCAAATCCGGTTGAACATTCTCTAAAAGACTCTCCGATACTTCTATCTGACTCTTAAAAAAATTAAAACATGTGTCAAACTCACCTTAGTATGCCGAATAAAAAAATACAGCTTAGCAGTTAGTTATATCAATAGAAGATAAAAACACTTCTGAGCATTTCAGAGGCTTTGAAATCGATGTTTTTGAATTAGCTTTGAAAAATGCAATTATATTCTATCCCTTTTTCACCCGATCCCCCCAATGCAAACGATTGAACTTTCGTTGCAGATCCTTTTCCCGATTAAGGCAGTAAGTCTCTTGTATAGATTATTATTGTTAATGACGAGCTTCGTGACATTCCAGCAGTTAGCTTAGATTGATGCCTTCATCTCCTGTGACCTCCATCCCCCTTTGACATGGAGCAGGACAATGTCATCCATGGAATGGAATGTTCAGCACTGGGAGACAAGCAAATTCTGCTGTCCCGTCATAGGTCAGGGACAAAATTAAAAGAGAAAAAAAAGTAGCGAATAATAATGACGATGGGAGACAAAGGTCAGATTGCCGTGTACAAGTCATTAACCATTTACTCTCGTACCATTCGATGAATGGGCTGCGGTTCATTGTAGAATCATTCCTTTATTATTTTTCTCTTCTCATCTTCGGTCTGCACCTTTTCTTGTCGCGCGTACTTCGGGCACTAATTAGGGTTTTCGTTTCGGACCAGCCATTGTATTGTCGTCACGGAGAGCTTTTGACCTGTCCCGCGAGCCTTCACGCCTTGCTAGGGGACATGCGCTAATTATTTCGCGACAGTTTAAGGTCGCTCGCTGACTACTTACTGTGTGAAGCTGTCGAAAATCGGAATCATTTCTCCAGAGAGGAAAAAAAAGAGGGAAATTAAAGAAAAATTCACACTTTGAGTTTAAACCGTCTGTTATATCTTTTCACTGTCATTTGATTTGCTGAACCTATAGAACTTCAGTACACATATATGTCTTATTTTCCAAATCTTTAAATTGCGATTACATCCTAAGTTTTGCTGTTGTTGTTGTTTTCCCCTCAGTGCTTGGTGGTTTCGAAATGAAATGTTTTACGATTCTAAATATTCCAACATTCTGAAGAAAAAAGAAAAAAGCATACCGAAACAGTATTGAACACAACACATTTCCATTTTGCATCCAATCTTAGGGTGTTTTTTTAAATCATTGCCCAACTCCTAATTCATTGCCCTTTCAATAAATTGCAACATTATTGATATAAAACTTTCTGTTGGAAGGCAGATTTGATCTACAAAAATTATTTCTGTTATCTCCTTTGTATACAAATCCCAAGAGGTAGAGAAGTTTACTTTTTTAAAACAAGAATACTCCAAATTTCTTCTTGTAATTTTCTGATACTCATTTGATAATAAACATTTTGCTTGATATGTTTAACTTCATATAAATGCGTTCATCTGAAAACAATGAGACCAAAACCTTACTTTGTCTTAAGTGTTGATTTAAAATTAATCTTGCAAATTTTGACAGCTTGAAACTTTTATTAAAAGACCATAATTTAATTATGTGAAATTTTCATAAAGTATTTAGCTATTTGACAAGGCTTATTTTATATATATAGTTGACTTTTTTGTAATTTTTTTAAAATTTTTAAATAAAAACTATCAGTTAAAGAAGTTAAATTCTTTTAAATGAAAATCATTTGATTTATAATGATTTGCTAAAATATACTTTTGTAGAAATCTAAATATGGAGAAAGTTTTTGAAATCTTGTAGGAAAAGTGTCCACGTATAATAGTACAGTTTTAAGATATTATGTAATTAATCATTAATTTTTAAGAAAAATATGTGGATATTATATTTTAAAATCTTTCATTAATATATGCTACATCTTCATGATTTGTTTTTACTTAACATTCAATCAATAGGCACTTCCTCGATTGTTTTTATTTGAAAATTTTATAAATCATACGTTATTTTTGAAATTATTAAAAAAGAATAATAGAAGCTATTTCTCTTCATCTGGATTTTAAAAAGATTACAGTTTATATATATATATATATATATATATATATATATATACGCCACTCATTGATAACATATTCCACTAGTTCGCACATTATGCATTGCCCAAGTTAAAAGAATTTGAATTGTAAAATGTAAAGGTTTTGTGTATACATGGTTTATTTTATGTACTAAACTAAAAATTTAGCGTTAGATTAGCAATAAACTTCAATATCTTTCTTTGAAATAAAAAGAAAGAGATCCGAGCCCCATAACATCCTAAGGGAAAATGCTTTCATTGCATTTACTTATGTTCTGATCGTCAAGTTCTTGCCGATTCATAACCTGTCGTAGTAGCTGTTGAAAAAAATTTATGAAACTTGTTGCGCTATCTTCGCAATGTCTTAGAATTAGATAAACCTTAACTCATATTTAACCCATTTTTAACTCATATTAACCCATTTTTTCAAAAAAAAAAAAAAAAAAATTGAAAACAATTTTCTCGTTATCGTGGAGGTGCGCTGTTATAAACCTAAAAAGTATAAAATGAGAATTTTGACTTAATGCGTAATTGTAGTGACTTGGAAAAATCTTGATTTTTTTTATTTACTTCTTCGTGTTTTCAGGTACAGAAGTTCGCGATTAATTTGGTAATTTTCCTAAGGAATTTCTAATTGGCACAAAAAAAAACGTAATTTGTCAATTTAATGTTTTAATTTTTGTTTGTTGCTGAATTATATATAAATGTGTTAGAAAACATCCTTTACTTCTCAAAAAAATCTTAGTTGCTCGTTAATTAATAATTTACTACCCAAAATATTGGCGATATTCACAAATAAAATCTAAAAGATTGTTCTCTTTTCGAGCAATTTTGACAGAGCGGTTTTAGACCAAATTTCAGTTATTTAAGTCTTGGTTTTGAGTTTACGATTTCACATTAATACAAAAAATAAGACCGATGGATCGATAGTTTAAGTTAGTCTAAAATTTGATAGAAAAAAAACACGTATTATTCTAATGTTTACTACATAATAAACGACATATATAAATTTTAATATGTCTTGGTATAGCATTTTTGAGTTTTCATGTTCTCAAAGAGACAAATATAATTCCAAAAATGTTTTTTGGAATCAAAACGGTTGAAAGTTGGTGATTTTTCAAAACCACGAGATCGAATATTTTGACAGTTAACGGTATTTTCTTTTGTATACTTCGAATACAAGATTTTAAAAAACAAAATGAAAATCTTAGTCATTACTGTAAGTAGTGGCAGGCAAAAAAAATTCCAGGAATTCATTATTTTTGGTATTGATATTCTTCTTCTTCTTTTGTTTATGAATAATCCATGTTTCATAATTTAGTATTTAATAATCCGTATACTATTGGTATTTGTACTGCTATCCATATAGCATTTTGTATTGTAACTTTCAAAAGTTTAAATTGCATTCTTAAAAACTGGGATTAAGTCTGGCATTTCTGAGCCCTCTAAATTTTAGCAAAAGGTTTTCTTTTCATAATAGTTTAAAAAATTAGATTTAGAACTATTCGATTTCATCTTTTATATCTTATTTGCAGATATTTGTAAACAAATGGAAATAACAACTGAAACCTTGTGGTAAATTTTTTGCCTTACAAATTGCTTCCTGAAAATTGTTATAAATTTGTAAATAACAGTTTTAGAGTTTTTAATTCAAATATCGTAGCAGTTACATAACTCTTGTCTTCTCTTTTGCATACTACATGGCGATGCCTGATAAGATTATCCCATATGCCATGCCACAATGCATTGCGGGTTGCGAGTGTAATTAGAATAAGATGTGATTCTGTACTGTTAAACTGCGCGCTTGAATATCTTGTCTTGTTTTTGTGTTTATTCAGTTTGTGAATGTGGTTATTAAAGAATTGCTCCTAAAAACATAAGTCCCGTTGTTTTCTGTAGAGATCATAATGATCTACATTCCACCACAATATTCATTAATGTAATCGACAACACTCACTTTTGTGGCTGGTATGCAAAGCGCGTTAAGAGACAATAGGCCGTTTTAATATTCGTTGAAAATGAACGTTTGGGATTTAGAACCAATAAAAAAAATTCCTGACTCTGAGGTGTATTAAATTTAAGTTACATCAAATTTTCTTCATAAACTGATACGTTTTCTTCATCCATTTTTGTGTAAATTAGAATTAAATTAATATAGATCATTAAATTGAGATTTGATTATTGATAAAATTCCAATCTCTTGCAAAAATCATTTATTATTAAATATGTTATACAAAGCAACGCAGTTAAATATATAAACTTTAATTTATTAAAACCACGGCATCTCCTCGTTTCTCGGGAGGACTGTAGTTTCAAATTTAAATTTAACATATTTTTCTTAATTTTTAACGGACCCCCGCGATACTGTCAGTTGCTGATTTTTGATGAGCGCGCCAACGAAACACCAAGAATCTAAGAGTCGTTCTTACCTCACCTCTGACCCCGATTTTATCAAGCGACTATCAAAATGGCGATGGAGACATCGTGTAGTTACTTTATTAGGGCTTCACTACCCTCCAATATTTATGGGTTTTCTTTCATTTTCCTTGCTTACCTCCCGGCTCCGTCAAAATTCAGAAACACTGCAACCGAATTCCTTCAATTTTTAACCTTCGAATTCAAAACTATAGGTGTCAAAGTAGCTGACCGCGTCGTGTGTTGCGAACGCGTAAATGACTCTTGTAAGTTGCACCGCTGTATACTTGTTAATTCTGTAATTGGCTATGAATATTTACTATGTCCTTTTTCGTGCAGTTTCGAAACATGAAACGTGTGTTGGTCTTTTAATGGGTACTAGAATGCGCTAATAGAATGTTTTGTTCGTGTTGTATCTTCCGGGAATCGTTTTTTGTTGCCGACTTTTTTGCAAAAGTTTAACACTAGCCGATTACCTATGAAAATGCACACCTTTTTTTTTCTTTTTCTTTCTAGTAAATAGGAAGCGCTTAGTTTCGATTCTACTTCAGTGTTGTTCTTTGTTCACGCTTTTAATATTTAATTAAAATTAATGTTAGATTTAAAATTTAAATACAAGTAATGTTCAGTTTAAAATTAAAACGTTTTCTTTTCTTAAATTCATTAAAATATTTTTATTGGAATTTTGTAATATCATTATAAATGCATTCGAAATACGCATTTGGTTGCTTACTTAATTTGGCTGCTCTTTGATCTACAGTAATGCATATAAAAGGCTTTTTATTCATTATTTTGCAAAAGTATTTCTGTTATGATGGCGCTGCTATTTGTTTCTTACATTATGCTATTATATTTTCTAATATAATTATCTAATAACTACAGTAATTTGATTTTTCTTAAAACTTTTTCTGGTGTCATAGTATTTTCGCTTATATTTGGAAAAAAACTAAGTATTCTTTTTGAAATATAAAATATAAACCAAAATATATGCTTTCCGACCTTTTTAAAGTATTAAGTAGCCTGATAGTGATCTAAACTAATTTATGAGTAGCATCAAAGCAGGTCGTTACTGGAGCTGAGTAAATTTTATGTTAGTTGTTCTCTACGACACTTACAAAGGCATTTTTCTATCCTTTTGCAATTTTTATGCAATTTGAAGGAAGTTGGAGAATTGTCCAAAATGTCTCAGCTAAAGTTTTCGATGAGTGCAAATAGTTCTTTACACTTTGTTATGAGTAGACAGCCAAAATTGAATATAGATGCCTTTGATTTTCATGAAATTTTACATAAACCTTTTTAAACTAGAAATTTTCACGATTGTCATTTAGCCTTTTAAACATACGTAATCATCTTCTTGACGAAATGAAACAAAAATGAGAAAAAGTTTACTTTTAATATTCTAAAAGTCTATGAATATGTTTTCAACTTCTTATATGTATAAACATTCTTAGAAAGGTTTGTGAAATTCCAGCGAAAAAAATTAAGATCATTAAGTTTCTTTATAACGCATTTCAAAACCCCTTTTTGAGAACATGTTTTTGAGCTTACTTTTCTTGCATTGTTACGAACCAAGCGCATGTGATCATGTATTTTTGAACCAATTTTCATTATGAATTCTTGTTGTGTAAAATCAAAAAGAATTTTTTTGTACTAAAACCTAGTTTAATTTCCTAAACTTTTCTTGCAATTTTTAACTGGCTATTTCCATATATTTTTCGAATTTTGTCTTACTTCATTAAAAAAAATCAATAGAAATAAGGCAACACGAAAATAAATGGTGTAATTTCAGCGTAACGTTTTTAGCATAATTCATCAAAAAATCGCCATCATTAATTATGATGCTATTTCACTTCACATTGATCTGCCTGAAGTGACTAAAACCATTGATTTTTTACTGCGCGGATATTCTATTTGGTTACTGAATAAATAAAGAATTTTGTTTCCCTCCCACGGGAAATATTGCAGTGTATTGCATGTCATATCAGTGTCTAAATAAATATCTCTATCATCCAATTTCTGCTTAATAATCGCATAACAAGCTACATAAAGTGGTTTCGGTTTTCCTTGCCAATTGGGAAATAAATATGTCGATTGGTATATTTATTAGTAGTTTTACCATGGCAACGATGAAATGAGACTGTAGTTTGCTTGTTTCATAGCAACGACTGTAACCTCATACTAACCCATAATCACTTCTGGGACTGTAGTTTTCTCTAATTCTTGTCATTTTTATAGATAATTATAGAAAAAGGTTACTGAAATTCATATGGCCTTCATTTTAGTAGACAGTAAAGTGCTATATGCCATTAAGTTCGGTTATTTTTATTTTCAGATAGTGTTGAATGGTTTTTCGTCGATAATAAATGCATGTTATCATAAAATAGTTTAGTAGATAATAAATGGTTTTTACGAGATAAATTTTATTTTATGCTATATTTAATAAAGTAAATGTGTATCTCAATTTCATGTTAAATTTTTTACAGATTTTTTTTATCTTATGGTTACGTAATTGTATTTTAATTAGAATAACTTTTTGTACGAAACAGAATTTAATAATATTTACTATATTTAATACATGTTAATGCTTTTATCATATTTTTTACATACTGTCTTTTTATGTCTAAATTGAAACCATGCGCTGTTGTTATAAAAGTACTTCGTAAAATGAATAAGTTTCCAAAAATTATATATTAGAATTTTGTATATCTCCTTTAGAATTTCTTAACCATTCTAACGAATGTATTCTTTACTAAACATTGTAAATTTCAAAAATTTAGTGAATTTTTTTCTAAAGATTATATGTTTTTATAAGCTCAAGAAAAGACGTAAATCAAAATTCAAGTTTACATTAAAATAGCTGTAAATAAAATTAAAACTTTACATGCTGGGACATTATCTCTATAAGACAAATATAACTTTTTTACATTTTTCATGAGATACGATTTCCTGAATTTGAAAAGTATGCTTAAATATTATTGTTTAAAAGAAATGCAAATTCATTTTTCAAAGCAGTGCTGTTAATTTTAAATGCTAAGTTTAGGTTATGTTCTGTCGAAAATAATTTTTAAAATAATTAGGATTGAATATTTGTCTGCTGAAATAAAATAAATAATGAGGACATATATAAATACATAAGAAAGAAGTTTTATTTTTTAAATGTTTTGATTTTTCAACACTTTATACTTCATTGTGAAATCGAAAGCTCCTTTTAAAAATCTTTTTTCTTGCATGATAATCAGTATTTTTATAGAATGTTTTGAATCTCTTGACTGAAACTGAGTGCCTTTTGCACCTCATTATTAAATGACAGGCACAAGAAATTTCACTTCTATTAAATTTAGAAAGAGAAAACAATCAGCAATGCGGATAAAGCACGCATTAGCTTCCAGTCAATTATTTCCAGGCAACTTTTTTTTTACTTTGCTGATAATTTTTGTTCGATAAATGCCGATTTTGCATTGCTATAAACGTATTCAGTCTTATTGCCCTGTGCTTTTTATATTGATTAGCCAAACAAAGATAAAAATATTAGCGATAAGTGAAAATGATCGCGAATGTCATAATTTTTTCATTAGATGGGTATTGTTTAATGAAAACCTTTTTATAATTCGATTTTTTGTCGCAAAATGTTGAGTTTCCATGTTGTAGACACATTTGTATTAAAATGTTGTTCTTTTGAGAAGTTCTTTTCCCTTAGCAGATTATTTTATTATGAAATTTTAACCATATTTTTGATCGCATAGTTTCGATGCTCTATATCTGTATTTAGTAATTTGATGTCGATTTATTTCAAGCTGCTTTGCTCAATATACTGAAACGTTAAACAACTCCCTGTGCCAAAATTGAGATTTTTCTCCAAATATTATAAAACAAAACTGTCTTTATTTATATACTCAAAATATAAAGTCAAAATAAACCAGCATTTCTAATGCATAATTATTCGCTTAAATGAACAGTATGAACATCCCCTTTCATGATGGAAATTTTCCAATTTCAACGTTCCGATTATATTGAAACGAACCGTGAAGCCCACATTTCTAAAATAACATCTGTCACGCCCTCCTTATGATTGACACTAAAATTATACCATCTTTGCCATAAACCAACCCTAATAGTTAACTCTTTTGACTCTTATAGGATATTAATTCCTTTCGATTTGAATTCAGCCACTGCAATGAACGAAACCACCGAAACACTGAGTAGAGCTGGCATAATTGATGATTGAAGACCTCTCTTTCTCATTCAAAGTTCATTCAATTCATTTTGTTTCTTATTTTACCGATGGCGTCTTGGCGGCTCACAACACATGCAAGATTTTAATAACAACTTTGACTAGGAAGTGTAAGAGGGCTTGGAGTTGAGTGGGCAGAGCTACCTCCTACGTGTTTCAATCCTGTTTTATATCTTATTAGGATCAGAGTTGTTTTTATTTTTTTTATTTCAGGGTTGTGGCCCTTTTAATTAAAATAGATTCATTACTAGAAAGTTCACTTTCACCTGGGAATAGACTTGTCAGGCACAATACTTCATTTCGGACCAATGTATAATCCCCTTCTGTTTCAGAAAGTGCCCGACTAAATTATAACTGATATCTTCGTAAGTTTCTGTCTTATCCTTATGCAAGCCGTGCTCTGCTCTGGATTAGTATTCATCAAACGGTTATCTATTTCTTTTTCATCGTACAAGGAGGAGATTTCTGGGTAGTTTTGTACGTGATGATCCTTCATTTAAAAATTTATTTGTCCACTGTCATAGACTTATGAGATGATGATGGATTTTTCATTATTGCATTTGATTAAAAACTGGAATGCATTTAAATATCCTTATTCTCTTGTTTTTTAATATATAAATAAAAAAGTTAATCCGAGAAATTCTTTTATTACTTTGCATAATAAAAAATGTAATGAATTTTCAAATAGAAATGGCACTTTTAAAGTTTATTATTATTTTAATGGGTTTTTATTCACAATGTTCATAACCAACACTCATTGACGTTGAGTTCAAAAATGATTTTTTAAAAGAATTTCTTCTGTTTAGGCAGCTTCTTCACAACCCTTTTCGAGTGCCTGGTTAAAAGCCTGCCTAACTTAATCTGACAAGATATTTTAATGAAAGAATGCAGTATCTAGGAATGCATGTTTTATGTTACTTTTTTTAACACATTTAACTTAAATGAAGAGACAATAAGAAAACTGCAGATAACATGGGAGCTGTTTTTAATTACTTGCACATTCAGTTAAAATTGCTATCTCAGATATACGAAAAATAATTTTATAATTTTTGGCTTCTAATTGAATGCGTATCCTTGGTTCTGTATTTTTGAAAATATTATTTTGCTCCTAGTTTTTAAAATATCAACTGTCATTAGTTTAATATTTTTTATAAGAGTCAATTAGAATTCAAACTAAATGTAGATAATATCAAACATGCTCCGTAAAATATTTTAAATTACATCACATCAGCATGTTATCTTATATATTCTGTTACTTAGCATTCAATCTTCTGCTAGCTGCTGATTGGCCGGGGAATTTAAAATGGCACCGCTGTTACATAAGTGTTATATATTTCATAAGCATTAATTGAATATACATGCACGGGTAAAATTAATTATCATTCAAATTTACAGAAATCCCATCATTTTGTTTCTGTTTTACAAAACTATTATTTTTATTTAAAATGTTTTAAATTCTTGTTTACTATGAAATTAAGATTCTGTATTTAAAAATTAATTTTAATCATATAAAAATATTGCACATTATATTTTCATCCTTTTTGTTCGAAAAGTTATTTTAATTGTTTTCATCAGTATTCGATCATTTTAATCATTTAAGAAACTGTGCAAAGATTTATTTTCAGTTATAACTGAGCTTTTAGCTAATAAAGAAAAATATTAAAAAGCGAAACGACTTTAAAAGGGCAATGATTCTTTCACTCGATTGTTCCCGCATTTCCTGAATGCCCTGGTAGATTTATTTATTTATTTTTCTTTCCTTTTTTTTAATGCACCGATATGCTTTAACTTTCGAGTATCTCATAAACTATTCAAATGAGATTTCGAAGGAAATGACATTTTTTTACTCTGATTTTCGATCTTATCTGGTAAGAAGAAGAAAAAAAAACTCTCCGAAGCAAAGAAATTGTCTTAAACTTTGCAAAAAGAGGAGGAGACCTTTGCGTAGATTGTGCAATCCAAGTTTTGATTTTTATCCTTCTAATTATTCAGTTTGAGAGATCCAGTTCTACAGGTGGTCAGGAACTGGGGTTTCCTTCTTATTAATCAACAAAAAAGAGGCAGACTGCATCGAAAATCGCATCTTGATGAAACTTTATGGCCTTACTCATCCCTCGGGCGATGATCCGCCTCCTGCAAGCAGTCCCTCCATATAATAGCTAGCCAGGAACAAAAGATGGCCGAGCGCCAAATGTACGCAAATGTAAATCCCTAAATATCATATGTCATGATCGTGGGTTTTCGAATTGAACAGTGAGACTCTGAAGTCTTCTACCTCGAAAATTATTTGTTTCCTTTTTGGGTGTGGCGTAATTTGCGTTTGGGTTTTCTACTTGCTGCTTGCTCCATGCTGCGATAGCGGCTATTCAAGGCATACTCCATTCTTTCCCTCTTCCGTGCGGTTTATCTCTGTTTACCTACCTATATAGGCTGGAAATTGCGTTTTTCCACATCAACAAATAAAAGAAGCGTCTTTTTGCGCTTAACTTTCCGCTTTTTACATCAGAGCCTCCCCCTAAGGAGTGTCTATCATCAGGAGTCCGGAATTAGAATTATTAAACATACAGAGCGGAACGTATATTTAAAGCAACTGATCGAAAATTGAGAGCGATATTCAGGGCTTGTAGCATGCCACCTGTGGTTGTTCACTTTGTACTGTGGTGCTTTTCTCCGATTTTCTTATTAATGTGCCATCTGGTAGTTTTAAAATCGTAACTAGAGAAGAGAGTGTGATTCATTTTTCAAATAGAATTTTTTTCTTTCGAAATTCAAGGATTGCGAGATTTTTCTTGATGTATTATGTGATTTAGATTAAACGCGCATATTTTAACTAGATGACTGAAAAATTGAAAAGCCTTTTATGTGTGGTCACGAGTGATATGCAGCTTTGTACCGCTGTGATTTTTTCCAGTTTTCTTATTAATGCGCCATCGGTAAAATGCAATTAAACAGACGAAGTTAGTTACAGGTTACAGTTACAGGTTAGTTACAGGCTTTTCGCTTGGAATCGATTTTGATTTTCAAAACCTAAGTACAGTGAGTGCATATGCAAACTCTTTTACGTTCGCATAGAATATGAAATCAATAAAGGATAGGATGGAACGGTAATTATATGTCAGGATAAAATGGGGACAAGATCTCAAATTCTAATTCTTTGATCCTGGTTATGACCATGAAAAACCAAGTGCATTTTTTGAAGTTTTGAAACTGTTCAACAAAAAATGTTGTTAAATAGATTATCTTAAAGAATTGTATATTTTTGTAAGTTACCTTGTCCTGATCAACAATCAGATATGTAATTTTTTTTACTTTACTTTTTTTTAATTTCATGTTTACTGAAAATACGTATTGCGAATAAAATGTCGATCTAAAAAACTAAATTGAAGGTGTTTCAAATCTCAGCCGATTTGTAGTCAGTTATAAATGAATTTTAAAAAAAACTTTTGTTTCATTTGAAGAATTTTTTGGGGTCTTTTTTGTGGTTTTAATATCCAATATCCATAAATTTTCAGCCATCGGTGCCATTGTCTCAGACTTAAAAAAAATAAGTTGTCATTAACTTTTATTTACATGTCGATATCAAGTTTTTGGAATTCCTTTGATATCGTTTATATACCTTTTCCATTTTTTTCAATAGTAATGGTAAAATATTCAATATTTTTTATCAGCAATAAATATTTTAAGCCGAATTTATTATGAATAATGTCTTAGTTAGACGTACTTTTAGTTATTGCTTTCTACTCAGGATTTTAATATATCTTTTCATTTATCGATCTATGTTATAATTTGAACTGAATTTTTTAAGATTATTTAACAATTTTTCTTAGTACGATATTTTTAAAATACATTTTCGGTCTCTTTTTTTTTGTAACGTTTTATTAAATACGTTCATTTTTTCAACATTTAATTTTAGAAATGTCATTGGACAGCGGAATTTTAAGAGCATCAACTATAGATGAAGTAACATTCTATTATGTAATTATTATATTTTTTTCTTCAAAGAAATTTGCAATTATTTTTATGTCAGTGATTCACATGACTTTGTTTTATTTCATATTTGAAATAATACTAGTAATACAACTTTTAACTTTTTTTTCTATCGAACTCGCCAACATCAGAAATTTGAATCTGTTTGCAGTATGACTTATATATATTTAAATGTTGCGTACTACTTTTAGCCGAAATGTTTCCTTCATATTTAACTAATATATCCATTTATTACAATTATGGCAGATTTATGACTGTTATACATTAACGTAATCACTACAAGACGTCAAATACGATGGCAAAGATTGAAAACTATGTCACAGGTTTATCAGGAACCTATTAAATCTTATTCAATATGATGAAGAAAAGAAAGTTGAAATTAAAATACCAACACAGCTCATTCTTATTTCCTCTTTAATACATATGTTCTCTCTCTGTTATCTGCAGACAAAGAAATATTCGACAATATATATTTTCTCCTGGTGAGCATTATAGATAATATAATGCAGGGTTTTAAATTTCATTTAAATGCGAATGTGGTCAAAAGAGGTAACTTGTGACAGCAAAATCGAGGAAATTTATTTACCAAGTTTTCATACAAAAAATAATAACTTCATTTATCACTGCCATTCTAATTGCCTTGTTAAATGCGAGAGCAATGCAATAACAACAGAACATAATAGAGCCGAACGATTTATATCTGCCCTACATTCCAGTTACGTGCCCAAAATAATATATAATGAAATGCCGCACAGTAGTCGATTTCGAATCATCGACATGACCTTGGCTACCCAGCTGGACCCCTAATACGTTCCCGGATTTATTCACCCATTGCAATAACGATGGAAGCAACACTGCAGGGTGCTTTCCCCCCTACATTTTTTTCCAGCTGAGTTGGACGATTTCACATATTTAAATTACTTCTTGAGTAATACCTCCAATTTATGTGAATAAAATATTCAACTGGTACTCAGTGTCACGTAACATCATGATGCGCAATGACCTTTTGACGGTATTACTTCTGAAGCAGCTATTCATCGGGTGTCTATAAGCCCAAACACCTGTTTCTTGTTGATATATCTGTCATCAGAGCAAAAAGCTGAAAATGGACGACCATGAACCCTTCTTCATATTGAATTCAACAGCACCTTTCACAACTTTATATAATTAAGAATTCTTCATTACTTATCCGCGGGGGGATATTTTTATGTGCAATCTTATTATTCTCATCTTCGGACTTGTAGTTCTGCCTGAAATTTATCAAGTTATTTGCTCAGAAAACAAAACGTGCCTCGCAGTCGAGATAAGGCCTCTAGCTATCTGCAAGAAAATTTACGGTGCATAAGGCAAGCGGGGATGCCGATTCATCAAGCATAAATGTGGCACAACTGGCACGAGAGGGGAGATTTTATAATCTAAGGCCATTCTAAAACCCGTCATTGAAGGCTGCTGGACAAGAAGCATCGAATCGTAACTTTTCCATTGAATAATTTGCGTCTGTGGTTGGCATCTTTGACGATTTTCTTGTATGCCCTTTGAACTACAACGAATTTAGCGCTTTCCAGAGATCAGTGACTTTGTTTGCCCTCTTTTAGATGGTCATTACAACTTTGAAATGGCAACAATGTCTTGTTGAAGAGTCTACTCGCACTAATAAACATCCTAGTTCCTACCTAAAGAATGCTGTTGCTTCATAATGAAGTATTAGAACTAGGAATTTGGATTGCGCCACACTCAGATTCTTCGCCGGAAACACTGAGTGCACTAGTTTAGCTTGGGGATCAAGTTCATCAGATATATTTATAGCCTAATTTGTTTTCTTACAGGCATTATACATTTGTCAACGCTATTTTAATAAGATAACTTGAGAATGACATTGTAAATAGTCGTAAATTTTCTTCATTATTGGTTGTTTTTCTTCGCGATAATTTAGTTCCCATTTAAAGTTTCAAAAAGCAACAATTTTAATTTTCTTTTCTTTTTCTAGAAAAAAGATTGGTCATTAAATAAAATTGGGCTTTGCTCTTTAAATATCAATATGTTTACTTTTAAAAAAAAAACTCGAAGCAATCCAAGGTGATTCGCCTTTTAATTTAATATAAATTATTGAATGAACATGAAACAAAAATGATTTGCTCACTGTTAGAATACTCAAAATACATATTTTCTATTATTTATAGCTAATGAGAACAGGTAAGATATTTTTTTTAAAAATAACATAGCATTTTTTTTTATTATCATCAGTAAGAACTTTGAATGTTTTGTTTATTAGAAACGAATGAGTTTCGAAATGCGAGATTTCTTTTGTGGTGTGTTTGTTTTTTGAAGCTTTTTATTTTCTTGCTATTTTTTTCATTTGGAGATTACCTTTCTTTATTTGTATTTAATATAACAGTTTTCAAATACAACTATTTTTCAGTAAAATAAATGAACTACAAGTATTAGAAAAAAGATAAAGTTTGAATATTTACATTACTTATTGCTTTGTAGAATTACCTGCTCTAAATTTTCTCAAACTTTTTTTTTACTGAAACAATTAATCTCGTAGTAGACGCCTTTGACTTAAGTAAAATATAAGCTTTAGAGTTCTTTAAAAAAAAATTAATTCCTTATTTTGCCGAGTGCGAAGGATTTTGCTCTCTAGAAACATCTTAAATGTATAAAATAAGGCAACACCGAAATAAAAGAGAAGAAACTGGACAGTAGCTTACTCAACAATAATAGAGAATTTCAGAAAAATCGATAATTTTGGCCATTTTCTAACCGCCTCCTGACGTGTTAATTTTGCCTTTTCTTCTCCTTGTAAGAACATATAATGACAAAAGAACGACAAAACGAATTTTCTCCAAACAATTCCCTCAAATCTTTCGTTGCTACTCTAGAAATCGGTTTCTTCCTCAGAGGGAATTGAGGCAACTTTTTAAGTCCAGAAAGGGATGGCTACTAACGAGTAACAAATGACGATCAAGGGGAGGGGGATCTTTCTGTGGAGGGGGGAGAAGTAGCCGCCCAGACAGGTGAAGAAGAAGCTGAAGTCTGGCCACTGTTGCCGCATAAGTGGAAAATCGTGCCCATTAAGGTTCGCACACGCACGTCCGCTTGGTAGTGCTCGTGCTTTGATGAAGTGGGAAAAACTGCCACTGCTTGCTTTTAATGGTAGCTCCGTAATTACCTTGCGGCAACTGGGTAACGTTTGCCTGCGAATCTCTACCAAATTTATACAAATGTTAGTGGTCTAAGTTGAACTGCATTTTTCAACTGTTAAACCGGGTGGCCCCTCAAGTTCAGGCTGAACTTCTTCCGCAATTGCTCTGGAGAGATGTCGCTGATAGTAGCGAGCGCAACTGTTTGACCGTTTGAGGTTCGTTTTACCTGTCAGCGACTCGTGTCGCAACATAGTAATTTTTTTTAATCTTTCAGCTATAATTATTTTTAATGTTTCCTCAGAACTATGTTTTTATGATTCGTTAAATAGTGTTGGCATGCTATAATTATTTCTTGATCTTTATTACAAGCTAATAAAAAAAAGCGCCAAATAACAATGGTGTGATGTAATTATTTCCTAATTTTTCGTGTGGATGGGTCCTAAATGATTTTATAAATAGTTTTGGCTATGAAAGGAAAATATATGCTTTGAAACAATTTATTGGTGCTTTTAACAGACAGAAATTGGTCTCAGTGTTCTTTACTTATCCAGATATTGAAATCTAGGTATTGCCCGAAATAATTTTAACGTAACTGTTAAAAATAAAGTTAAAATTATTTTGTACTTTTCAGTTTACTTTAGTACATTATCCTGAAGGAAACTGAAAAAAAAAAAAAAAAAAAAAACGAAACTGAAATATGGAAAATATTAAAATTATGATTATAATTTTTTGCTATTATACAATAAAAAATTATCTTTTGGTCGTTGTACGCATTATTGAAATTTCGTATAATTTTATCTTAATACAAAAGTATATTCTTAGTTTCCGTCTCATTCAGTCTGCTTAGTAACTTGGGGAGATTTAAGTATATGGAGATCTCAAATAAATAATTTTGGGGAAAAAAAATTCTTTAAAGATTACTGTAGTTGACAGATTCTATAATAAAAAATTGATAATAGACTCTTGCTTTTATTTGTATGTTTGTTGACAATAATTATGAAGAATATGACAGAGTTTTGAAAATTTAAGGATTTTAATGAAAAAATAAAACAAATCATTTATAGGCAGAATATTGTGTCGGCAATTTAAAATCAGCTGTAATAAACGTGCATGAAATCGAAAGAAAAGGATTTAATCTGTAATATTCATCAGAATATCTCTTACAATTCTAATGTTTTTATTTTTCTATTTATCTAAAAAAATCATATTAAAATCGAATTAATTTTTTATATACATTTGCAGAAGATACATATAAGAAAAAATGGTTGAAAACTTCACTAAAAAAATGCTTTACTTCAAAAATTTCAATTATTTAACGATCAAATGAAGAATTTCCTGAAAGATTTTATGCTCGCTAAGTTTAGATTCTTCTTTTAACTGAAAATGATTCTTTTATTTTACTGCACATTTGTGTAAAATATTGAGTTCAGATTGTGACCGATAAATTTAGAAAATTTAATGATATCAGATATCATTCCGTTCATAAAACCCTTGAAATTAATATCTGAAAAAAATTATATTAAATATTTTTGGAATTTTAAATATAGACTAAATTTTAAGTAAAATCCTAAACAAAACTTCTGAATAGTTTTGATTTCTTCAAGAGATTATCACAGACCTTAAATTATTTGAAGGGAAACTTTTTAAAAATTTATTTTTATAGCATTTTATCGTGTATTAAATAAATATATATTCAGTCTTTTTAATTGTTAATTAACAAGTTTTAAAATTTCATTTATCGACTTTAAGCAAAATTCATAAACATAGACAATATGGAAATTGATACTTCGTACGCATTTTTTTTTTTTTTCATTTATCAAAAGTGTATCAAGATAAAACTAAAGTTTTAAAACGTAACATCAGTGTTTTTTATACGAAAGCGACTCAAAAATCTGAGGAATATTAATTTTGAAATTAAAATTATTTTTATGCCTTGAAAATAATTTTAATTTAGGCCTTGCTTTCTATACGATCTAAAAAATTTAATATAATTAAAGTAATCTGGTATGCAGATATGTGTGAAACAAGCGTGACTTAGCAGATGATAGAAAAAAGATATTTTTACCAGGGTTAAACACGAGCAAGCGGTTTCAATTTTATCTCCAATTGCTTTAAGTAGATTGAACGAGTTTCTTAAAATAAAAAAATAATTGAATAAAGTGGCCCTTTTCGTGAACCTTCGACTTTCCTTTTGCTTTTGATTTTGAATCTTTCAAACACACATAAGTTTCCTTTCATCCTTTTTTAAACTTCTTCAAATTCAGAAATTTATCACGCCTGAGTTTCCAATTTTCTGTATTTCATTCATTGAAATTTCTCTTTCGAAAAATGCGTGTGTATTTGGTATAATGCGTTATTTTACGTGCCCTTTTGACCGAACCTCTATCCTATCACTTTACGCCATTTTCCATTTTAACCCCATTCTTTTCTCTAAATAGTAAAATACTCCCTGAAGGCTCCTTAAATTTGGTGCTCATTCCGGATGTCGCCAAAGCATTCTATTCATCAGTTTCTCAAATTGCCGTCACGTTAAGGACAAAGAGAGAGCGAGAAAGATAGAAAAAGGAGCCGCTTTGTTGAGAGATAACTTAAAACAAAAGTAGAGTGTCGTATTTTTCTTAACACTGAGCATCGTGACAGGTCCACTGAGGAAACTCGCTGCTGTAAAGGCCGCTTTTAAGAAAAGAAACAAGGAAACGGCACGATAAAAGCAAGCACCAAACGTGACAAATTTCTTTGGCAAGCATTGGTCATGGAAAAGTGTTGTTTAAAAATGTAAATTAGGAAGCTGTAACACCAAGTGCCGCATTTACACAAGGTGGCTGGTCGTGCCCTTTTGGAACAATGGTCGATTTTTTTCAAACGCTGCTTTAGAATTTACTGTTAGATTTTTAAAAAAGTAGATTATTTGCGTTTTATCTGTTATCTGTTGCGTTTTTCGTCACTTTAAATTCATACCTATTTCTATGGATAGAATCAAAACATTTTTTATGAAACAGCTGATGTCACACATAATGTCAAATATACATTGCTGCCTTAAAATGAAATTTTCTCTCTTAGATAATTCTCCAATTTTTCTTAATAATTTGTTAGTACATGCTGTTAAATCACAAAATAAAAATTTTTATACAAACTACCTGTGAATAATATTTGAGATCAACTAAATATTGATTTTACCCTTTTGAGCAATAAATATTGCAAAATGGTAGCATCCGTCCGTTCCAACAACATGTGCTTTATAAGAAAAAAAATACGGCATTATAAACTAAATAAATAAAAGCAAAAAGTCATTTGGTTATGGAAGAAGTAATCAGCGTGCACCATTTCACTCCGTATCTATTTGATTCAAAACATATTCTATCTTAATATTATTTCAAATGCAATATGGAAGCGAAACAACAGCTCTATTTTTGGTTTTGAACCAAATTAGCTTCCTCTGCAGTATTAAATTGCATGACAGGATGAAGTCACACATGCTTAAGAACCTAAGTGCTTACTTACCACAATGTCAAAAGAGGGATGGTACATCTGACAAAGGAGTAAAACGTAGAGTTTAGGGAAAAGGATTCCATTCAAACAAATAATATTCGTCAATAGAGAAATTATTTAAGAGGAATATGAGGCAGCAATTTCTCGCCATAGGTGTCTAATGGAATCTAATGTTAGGCCTCTTTACGGCTCGTAAGCAGTATTGTACTCTATCCCACCATCTTCTTCAAAGACTTTTCATCGCTTTCTCATAGAACAACTCTACTTTGCAGGGACTGCTACTATATTAAAAAAGGACTCAGAATCTGTGTCTCTTCTTTGCCTGACTAAGTTATTAAAGAACAGGAACATTTCTTCTTGTTGTATAGATTTGTTTCGAAAAGTGAATTTGAATCATAGATTAACTTTTCATTGGATTTTGGAAAGTTGTTTTACGTTGTATTGTATTAAAATATGTCCTTTCAAGTTTCCTTAAATAGTCATTTCAGCATGTTCTGCTCATTTATAATTTCTTCCTGAATTGTTTTTATGTTTTCATGAAATTTTATTAGTTTAATAATTATGTTCCGATGGAACTTTTGAATTTAGGAGGAAATTCTGCATTATTTTCAAATATTATTTTGGATGTTGTTGTCATGTAGTTTGCAGAAGCTTCTACCGGATTGAAATAAGGAATGTGTGTGGTAAAAAATGATTTTAAATCGTTATGTTTATGAACTTATAGCAGTATGAAATCTATAACAATATATGAATTGATAATTTTTTTTCAGTGTGTGTTTTCTGATATGAATCTTTTGAATCTTAATTCCTTGACAGTTTCATTCAAACTATTTCCACAATTTGTGGATTTATTTTTATGTCAGTTATAATTAATTTTATTCATGTATATTAACATATTATTTTTAATGATATCTTTTCAGAATGTGTATTTTTTCATGGTATTTATTTTTCCTGAATTTCTTTCTTTGTGAAGAGGGGTGTTATTCGTCAATGGCACCTTGTTTCATATTTTTTCACCTATATATATATATATATATATATATATATATAAGTATTCATTCCATGAAAATATCTCATTGTCTTTTTTAACCTTGAAGTAATGAAAGAGAACAAATCGAGAAGGCCACCGTGCAAGTAAATACATAAAATTTGATTTTATTACTGACAGAACTAAATAAACAATTTCACACGAAAACCTATTTCTATAAATAGCTTTCAAAAATCGTCTGAAAATGGAGATGAATTTAAAAAGAAAAAAGAAAAATCTTACTCAGGTTTGTTTTAACATATGCATTTATACAAAATTATGAGCTAACATAGAATGCTTGCAACTTTGTTATCCATTGTTCAAAATTGTCATAAATAAGCAGCAACATGAACACTTAAAATGATTAGGCAATGAGCGTCTTTGTAGGTCGCAGTTACAGTTAAATGAAATCGTGATCTAATTGCTAAGTTGAGATCATTACGCATCCAAAATCTCAACAGAATTGAATTTTGTCTAGCTACAAAGAAGAAAAAAAAGAAAGAAAGATTTGAACTCTATTCCAACTTAGCGGGTAAACATTTTTTCCCTCATTTTTATTTGTAATAAACAACATAGGAGGAGAAAAGTGTTGGATACACGCTACCGTGTTAATGCACTAACACTTTGTTATGTCTTATGTGCAGAATCCCATAAAAGTTCTCAAAAACATAAGAAAAAATTATATACGTCCCTTAAAAGAGAATAGTTTTTTTTATTATTATTAAAGAGTAATCTTATCATATGACCTTCAGAGTGTTTACATTTTTCTATCTGTTTAAATGTTTGGCACGTTAGTTTGAGTTTATTTCTTGTCTTTTTTTTTCCCTCCTTCATTAAGATGCTCATTACTGTATTTTAATGTGCTTTGAATGTGTGTTTCATCCTGAGTAGTCAATAAATGGCTTAATTACTTTTATTAATAATTAAAGGCATTTCCAGCACCACGCTAGGGATTTGAATGCTTTGTGAAAGATTATCTGTTTGTAAAAATATTGATTTTATTACATATTTGGAAAAAAAAAATGATCATCGATAATATGAGAGATTAAATAAACACTTTTTCTACGAATCCTTTTTTCCTGTTATGGCCTTTTAGTGATTTTTAATACATTCTTTTCTCTCTTTCCCCCATTTATGACCATGCGTATCTTAAATCATTAATTGGAGAGATATGAATTGATCGTAAAAGTCCATCATTATTTTTAAATGAATCATAAATATAAAATAAAAATTAACTTCAAATAAAAAAAAATCATACTTGTTAAAAGAATTTCCAGTAGAATATTTAAATGTCTTTTTACCTTGTATGTATATTTAATTTTCGTTTTTGCATATGATACTAACACTTGATTTGTACTAGATAAAATATGCTTGATTTTTTTAATAATGATAATCATATTTGACAAACAGCGTATTTACTTTCAGAATAATTTATTAATTTAAATACTTTACACCTATCATCTTTTTTTTTTTTTTTTTTTGAGATTCATACTTACTGACCAAAAAAAAGGGGTTTTTAAATTAACCTAAAGGCTTAAGGAATTTTTAATAAGATATTTTAATTATTTAATTAATCCTTGAGTAATTAATGTGCTGATTGATTTTCATTCTGTCATTGATTTACGCCTTGATCAGTAATTCAGAAAGATCGTTTCATAATATCCCTGTAACGTAACGCCACGATGAATTAGCATTCTTCTTCCCTAAACGGTTCCTCAAACGGAATATCAATGATGAAAATTCTTGTGCCCAATGAAAATCATAGGTCTATCAGTTACTCCTAGAACATATTCGAGTTCAAATCTATAAGTTAAGGAGACTCTATTTTTCATCCTACCCTTGGTGTAAGGTGGGGACCGGTCGATAGTTGCCCCACCCTTCATCCAGAGCGTCAGAAGGTGGATAAGGTTCATGCGTTGACCTGTAACATCCGCAAGCAAATCGCGGACTTGAGAGAGAAAGCGGACGACTATTACCGAAGGCCGAGGTCACAATGGCCCAACGGGGGGTGAATGCCCCCCCCTTCCCATTTTGGGTTCAGAGAATAATGATGGCAAGCCAAAAAGTATCCCACTCGTTGTGACGTCCAATTAAGAAATGAAAAGCTAAGATGAACTTCACAGCGTACTTTGGTTACCTTTTCCCCTTTATAGGTTGGAAAATGTTCTTCAAGGATTTCCTTCAATGGTTTGCGACTTTTTCGTTTTTAATAATCATTTTGTCCGCCAAACTATAATTGGCCATTGTCAAATATATATTTTTTTTAAACCCGAAAGTGATAAAGATGATGACCACTGCGTGTTTCTTCTTTCCACTTGCCTTTCTTCGTTATATTATTCCCTTCCCAGATTGCTTCGACTCGGTTACAGCACTTCATTATATTATTCACTTCCCAGATTTCTTCGACTCGGTTACAACAAGCTTCCCCTAATATTCGGTGCGATTAAAGATAATTTGTAGATCTGTTTTACAAATTTAAACTAATAAAAATGGCATACATTGAATAGGATGAATAAAAAGATGGGTGTCTTAAGTTATTCGTTTGTTTTTGTTTTTCGACTTGCATAATTAATTACTGAATTTTCTTCGTACTGAAGTTCATATTATAACTTACAGATACGGCAAACAAGAGAAAAATCGGTAGTTTTCTCAGTCTTATAGGTTTTAATAACGCAAGCAGGAAAAATAGTAAAATGAATGTAGGTTTAATATTCAATTGTCTTTTGAATTTCTGTATTAAAAAAATATCGGTTGAAAGTTATAATGTCCTTTTCTCACAAAATCTATTATGTCAGTTTTATAGATATTGAGCTCTTAAACAACAATATGCTTTTGCTGGTTTTAAAACATCGGAACAAATGCGAATTTACATTTAAATGGCTCTCTGCATAGAAATCTGTTTTAATAATTCTATTAAAAATTATGTAGGAGGTGAATTGAACGAACAATGACATATATTCCCTTTCTTCGCATTTATAGTTGAAATTCATTAAAATGATGATAATAAAGCTTGTCGTAGCAAAAATTTTTCTGTTAAATGTCTTTTTAAAAAATTCTTCCTGTTTGCAATCATATGTTTACGTACAAAAAAGAAGCAAACTGACATATGTAATTTAATATTTTTTTCGTGGTTTAAAGGATGGAAAATCCTTGATTTCTTTTTTTAAAACTTACTTCAACTAACTATATAATTATCAATTAATATATAAATATTAGATTATTAATATTTAATTATAAATATATTATTATTATTTCATTATAATTATTAAGTAATTTTTATTTGTTTGAAATTCTACTGTTTGCATTGCAAATTTACTTAATTAGTAGATAATTGTGCTCGTTTATTTATCATTTAAATTAATACATAAAAAAATTTATAAATGCCTTGCATATTTTGAAAATTAATTTTTCGGAATATTGTAGTATCGATTCATTGAATTTGATGTGATATTTCCTGAAGTAAATCTTTTTTTAAAATCCCTTTTAACAATTTTCGTCTGTATTTTCAGATATATGCTACATTCCTTAAGCTTTATTCAGATTATGGTTTATTGCATATAAAAAGAACTATGAGCTTGCTACAATTAGTTATTAAATCAAATCCCTGTAATCAAATTTCTGTAAAGTTAACTTAAAAATATTCATGTGGATTTTTACTTAAAGATTCGCATTAGATTTTTTTGGAGGAAAAGCACAACTGATTATTTTGCATGCGTGTCAGCAACAGCATCGTTTTATGTTTCTTTTATGAATATTATCTGATGTAGTATTTTAGACGACTCATACTGATTTAAATGAATACGCTAGTTTTCGCCTTGAAAATGGTTTCAAATCAAATCTTGTGAGTTTGACTGAAATGGCGTATTTTCGCTTTTGGTGATTTATATACAAACTTTATGATTGATATTTTTGAAAAATTAGATAAGAAATAAAGAAAATTTTCCAACATTAATTATTGCTATGTAATTTATGTTTAAAATGAGAATCATTTTGAAACTTGACTTAGATAAAAGATTCATCATTAGAATAACCTGATACATCTCAAGCGCGCCATGCCAGATTTAGAATCCATTACAAGAGGATTTGCAGTTAGACTACACATTCCGTAAACAGAATATCTTATTTATATTAATATCTTTTTTTTAGTTGTTTGTGTTCATGAATAAATATGAAATAAAACTACATCTTAAATTTGCTATTTTAATATTCTTAAAAATAATTTACTGCGCAAAACAGGAACAAAGGAAACGCAAAACAATGTAAACACGTGTTGGTCACTGAATTATTTTCTGCAGCTTACCAGCAATATATTTTTTACTAAAACATGATCATTTTCACCAAAAATCTTAAAGACACTTAGAAAAATTTTGTCATTACAAATAATGTACAAAAAACTGTGTAAAGTAAATATTTCCAATCAGTATCTCGAATTCTGAGGTCAAAATATTATTGAACTATTACACAAACTTGAGTTTTCGGCGTACAAACAACTGAAGAGAGTTAACATAAAAGGGGGAAAAACACCTCTTTTTTTTTTTTTTTTTTTTTTTGAAACTTAATGTAATCTGTATGTTCTCCTGAGGGCAAGATCAGGGAGGTTACGGGATCTTTTGAGAAAAATTCGCACAAACTTCCTTATTTATTCATGAGGTTACAGGGTGAAAGAAAAGTTGAATGTAACACCAGCTTTTGATGGCTCTCAAAACAATTACCTTTTAATACAGTGGGGGGGGACCCTTATTCTTTACTTTGTCTTTCACAGTTTTTAAAAATTACTTGTTTTTAAAAAAATCGATTCAAAATAAGTATAACTTTTTTTCACCTAAGCTTTTCTAATTACTAGTTAACAATAGAAGTAACAATTTAAAAATCATTGTAGGCTTATTATAGCTGAGATTTTTCTACCTTTAAGGAGTGCTCGAAGCGGATTAATGTTAACAATTAAAAACATTAAATACTCTTAAGTGCGTGCCATTAACTTCTGTCTCAAACTTCTTGTATTTAGTCTTTTAATGCGCTTTAATAAAAAAATTTAAAATAAAATCCTTTTTAAGTTTTTTTCTCTCTGTTTCTTATCGATTTAAAAAAAAAAACTTTTACGAATTTTTGTAATAGTTTCTTTATATAAAACATAAGCAAAATTTTGATGGTTTATTGCTTGCGGAGGAGGAAAATGGGTTATTTTTAAGTTGGGGAAAATAAATTGGTAATTGACAGACATAAACTTATGATTGTATTCATTCAAAATTGTAATGCTTATGGTATCGGCATTGTTAAAAAGGTAGTAAACGACGCAAGACTAAAGCAAATAGCTACTGATTTTTTACTATTAATTAAATAGAACTGAAATAATAACTGTTGCACACTGTTAATTTAACAACTGTGATAGACACAGAAATTCACCCCCCCCCCCATTTATTCTAAAAATTGTTTTAAAGAATTTTTTATTTGAACAAAATAAATTTTATACTCAACAAAATACTGCCGATATTTACTTAATAATTGAAAGTTAATGAATTTCAAACATGTTCGGAAATATTTATTTACTTATTTATATTATGAGTAATATAATTTATAATATAATATATATTATAATTATTACTTATAATTTATAAGTAGTTTGCACAAATATTTTGCAGTAACTGGGAAAAGCTAAATAATGATGTTTCATTAATCCTTCAAAATCATTATTTATATTCTTTAAAAATATCAAAATCTTTTTTCGGATTATTTATCGTTTATTTTAGCGAATTTACTGCAAAAAGGTAAGGTGTGGAATATTTAAGTATTCTTTATCAAATTTACAACACTATTAAACAAATAATGGCTCCCTTAACGTTTGATAGACATACGGTTGATTTCTTTCAGTTGGAAACTTCTCAATGAAGATTTTAAAACACACAACTCCATCTCACTTGTTACGAAAAATATCTTTCCTTTTGTCGATGCTCTACACCGAACGAACCGATGATGGCAGTTTCCTCCTCCTCCTCTTTTGACAGTTTTGTCAGTTGACAGGGCAGGTGATGGCTCGTATCGTTGGTGTTGTGGTCTCTGGGAAAATGTTTTTGGAACACCCCTTCCCCCTGAGGTTACTTCTCCTCTCTCTGTCATTTGAGTGTGACCCTAAAGAACTCCTCCTCCTTGTACCGCACCGAATGGCCACTGTGTACACGCCTCAAAATCGGCAATATCCACCAAATAATTACAGTGGATAGCCCTGTCTAGCGTAAGACTTCGGCAGTTAAAAGGCAAAAATTTGAATTCTTGCTTAAACCGAGGTCATTAGAGGTCAACTCATGACCCTGAACTGCCACTCCTATGCATGCGTCGAGCATTTCCAATGAGCGACAACCATCGAGACCAGGCCTAAAGGCTTTCACGTCAAGAGCAGAGAGTACATCTAATTAAGTTCAAAAGAGGCAACGAGGGTGATTAGACATTTTTCTTCAATTAAGATCTCTTTAGAGAGGAGCGTTGCGAAACCTGAGTCTGTAAAAACTTTTATGCTAGCAAGTTCCAAAGCCGGTTTTTGTGGAGCTTACAATACACTGAATTCTGGCCATAAATGATCTCATTATTGGAGATTGTTTCAAGTTGTTTGGGGGTTTATTTTTATGCAGCTTTATAGGTTGGTTGAGTTTATATCCTTTCGTGAGGCTTCTGTCCTTTGGAGAACGAGAACCACCTTTGATATTACCGAGGTTTTATGGTTTATGCTACTTTTGAATTCGTTACGTTTTTGTGCAGTAATTAGAAATCGCATGTGTTGCTTGGATTCAGGTGCGCCGTTTATTTACCTCGAATTCCACAAAGTGTCTTGAAATTCTTAATACCTTTTAGAAATTGTGGCGGGTTTTGCTATCTTAATGCCACAGGCAATGTACATTATGAGTTCTCTCTTTTAGTCGTTCTTTAATTTAGTTTCAAATTTCAATAATTATTTTTGATAATTGTTTATTTTATAATTTTATGAAAATGTATATGTCTTCTTTATTTTTTATTGTATTTGAGAGGGAATGTAATTAGAGTAATAAATTTCTTGAAAATTAACTATGATTATTAGCCAAAATGTTCTCTTTACTAAAAAAAATTATTTTATCCTATAACAGGAGGAAAATGATAAAGTTCAAACAAATATGGCATTAAAAATGGTTGTTTTAATTTTGTATTAAACCTGCCAAAGAGAATATAATTTACTTTGTTAAATGGATAGTAAATATTACAATATAACAATAATTTACATTTTAATCTGTATGATTTAATTATTCAGTGTAAACATAGTCCTAGTATTTTATAACTCATATAATTCTTTTTTTAGTAATTTGTTTATTTGTTAACTGGACTAATGATTTTATGGACCTGCTTGCGATTCCTAATTTTAAACTAGACAGCTACACCAGACTGCTGTCTAGTCGGAAGTCCGCAACGCTTAGAATTGAAAAATAAAGTCATACATACATACATATTTTTTTTTAAAAAAAACCTTTTTCGTATTGCGGAATTAATAATTTTTTGAATTCGTTCCATAGTTCTTTAGAAATCTTTTCCAAGGGAAAAATCAGCTTATAATGTTTTTCGCGCAGATTTCAAATCAACATGAAAAATTTAATCGATATTTGATATAATTCTATCTAATAAACCTATTGCAATACATTTGTTATGTTTCATTTTGCTTTTTTAGTGTTTTTAAATTCGAATTTTACAGGAAACAAACTGAGATAAGGGTTTAGCAGTTTTTTAAATATTTTTTTACTTTAATATAATTATTAATTCATCAAATACAATGATTTAGTTGCATTTGTTTTAATTAATTTTTCTTTATGTTCACAGCTTTTCTCTGCCTCAGAGCAATGGACTGATGCGTGGTTATGATGCGTCTTTTCCTTACAAAGGAGGCTCTCCATTTCTGGTTCGAAATGCAGACAGTGACGGCAATGGTGGTGGTTTAGGTGCTGGTCTTAACAGAAAATTAGAAAATCAAAACTCACCAAATTCATCCGAAAGCAGAAATAACTGTAATAACATTAACAGCAGTAGTGCATCCCTTACTGGTGGGACCTGCGGAATTTCCGATTTCTCCTCATCCCAAACATTACTCAATCTAGTTCGAACTGCTAGTGCTCAAAGTGCCTCACAACTCGAGAATTATCTGAAAGGAGCTGTGAAAAGAAGTGCCGATGGGGAAAATCGCTTGGATCCTCTTGATCTCACTGTTGGAGCTGTGAAGAGACCCAAACTCGAACTTGGTGTTGGTCGAGATTTGAGGGATTGTCGGGATCTCTTCCACGGAGATACAGAATCAACTCTAACCGCCGCAGGAGAAAGCATAGGCAATTCAAGGACATTACCTTTGGGTTCAACAAAACCATCATGGATGTCATTGCTGGACAAAAGAATGCATTCATCACCAACGTCTTCTTCAAGGACATCACCAAAAATCCAAAGTACAGAACGTTCGCGCTGTGTATCACTTTGCGTTGAGAAATCATGCTCATCTCAGTCAGAAGCTAATGATCTTTCTCATTGGACAGTTGATGATGTGGTCAAGTTTGTTTCTTCAGTAGACACATGTAGCGAATATGCCGAGGTAAGTAACAAATTCTTAGTTTTCCTTTAAATTTCTAAGAGATTCATGTAATGCTACATACTGGCAAATTTTAATACAAGTTGATCATTTGCCACTTGAGCTAGAATGTTATCTCCCGCACTTAAGCCTGTTCTCCACAATTTCTGTCTGAAGTTTCTTCTGCAGGGTAAGATTAAAATCGTTTTATTATAAAATCGTGTGATTTTTTTTTATCCTTTTAACATAGTAAGTTTTAAAACCCTTACTTAATACAAAAGATTTATTTTCAGTGCCAAAGCACTTTTGGGGCATTTTATTATGAATTTGCATTTTTAGTAAAAAATTCATTACTGAGTAAAATTTCGCTTTGTAAAAAGTCTGTGGTATAAGGTTTAAAAAAAATCATTGTATTATTTTAGGTTGGGGTGGATGAGATTTCCTTACTGGTTTAATATCTACTGATATTTCATATTTAAAAAAAAAGGGTTATATTCTTCCGAATAGGAAGAATTGGGACTTTAATACAAATTAAATTGTAATGTTTCAGCTTCATTATCGACTTTTAACTTATTAAAATTGATAGCTTTTATTCTTATAATTATGTTGTTTTCGTCTCCAATACACATATAATAATTTAGAAAAGCCTTATAAATCTTTCCTCCGACTATTCATTTATTTAAGAGTAATGTTGTATCAGCCCTTTCATTCCTGAGACTGCTCGAGCTCAGGTACCTCAGAATATCTTGAGTTTCTCTATCAGAAATCTTTTTTTATTTCTTACCCCCTGAAAAATCCCAAAGACAGCCTGTGTTCATAAGGGGTTGACATATAAAAGAGGGCCACGCGCAACTGATGACAATAGTTGAGCTCTTTTAACTATTTACTTATCTACAAATTCTACAAATAAGTCCTTTTAGAGCTATCAGAAGACTTCTGTCCCCAAATCTATCTGGTTCGGCTTCTGTAACGGACAAAGAACACTCCAAGAATTCTCAATCAGACCCGCTTATCGTAAAAGAGAAGGGATAATTTTGCATTGATATCCGAGCTTCTGGGGCACCCACAGTAGTTTTAATGAACTGACTTTTGAGACCTTTCTGTATTGATAGAGTTAAGCTTTGAATCAAAATATCAGTCTCATCTTGTCAGAATCTAACAATGTCTTTTACTGTATTATACCATTATTTGTTTTCGCTGTTGAAATTCTTAAATTTTGACAGCCTTGTCCAAAAATATCACTATATTAAAACATAAATTATCGAAGGAATAAGAGTAATTTACTTGGCGTAGAGGTCACAGTTCCATCTACGCTTTATTTTTATGTAGCTGATTTGTATTAAATTAAGGAAAACACACTGTCTTCAGACAGTATATTAATTTGCATGTGATGATTTATTTTTAACAACCTTTCAGTAATTAGAAAATTATTAAATGGCTTCAAACATTTTTATACATGTAACTGTTTTCTTATCACTAGAATGGGAATAGGTTTTTTTTTAAAAAAAAAGGTGTTTATTGGATCTATGTTGTAAAATTTATTTATTATGACCAAAAAAGTTTCTGAAATTAGTGCAATAATAAAATAAAAGTTATAGTATATCATTTTACACTTAGTGAAAGTGAAGGCATTGTAATTTTAGGGCCGTTTTACTCTCATTTCTTGGAACATTTTCTACTTTCTTACGCCTTACTAGTCATCAATCTCTTTGGGCAAATCTTAATAAAAGATCCCAATAAATTTGTGTAAGTTTATTAAATATTCATTTTATTGCAATATTTCATTTACAATCAAAAATTACTTCACTAAAAAAAGTCATGTTTATTTGTATTTTTAAAGAGAAATAGTATGATAAATAAAGTCTTTTTTTTTCTCTGTAAACAACTATTTAAATTATTGTTTGAAACAAGTAATTGAAAAAAAATCGAACTTTCTACTCTTTCTTTCATCGATTGAGACGATACTCGTGCCTTAAAAAGAAGTATGTGATTGTTTATATGATAGATAAAATGCTTCACTCATTTCTAAACTAAAATTGTTGTTCTTCCTCTAGCAAATCATAAACCATTAAACTCAATGCATATGAAAAGTGGTCAAGTCCCTTATTTCGCTTCGATCCGCCGCGAGTTTGGAGACATTCCTTTCTTCTTACGAATTCCTCTCCACCTCTTAGCATCCCCACCCAATTTCTCAAGTACTTTCCAAATGAAATATTTTAAGAGTTAATTACTTTTTGCGAAAGGCGCTTCTTCAGTTGTCAAAAGTGCTCCAGATGCGAAACACTTCGGGGCCACAGTCCGCTGGCCCGTTCCGTATCACTTAACAGTTTTATCCTGGTGTGGTGTTTATTTAATTTCCCCGCAGTAGCCACTACATGATACAAATCGAAAGAGTCATTCTTTTCTTTGCAGGCGCGTTCATCCCGAAGCCTCAATGGATGTTTTAGGTCAACTCCATCCACCCTAGATTTGGAGAGACCGTATTAATTAAAGGGAGTGGCATTTGGGTCCGGTTGGGTTGACCTTGAATGCCAATAAATAGGGCGCGTACCCCCAACAAATGAGGTCAAAATAGAGATCATAATAATAGTTTGGGTATCACTAACAGTGGACATCAGAGATATTTGTTTTACAACTGTTATTAGGTTGACGCGCGAAATTCACTCGCTTGCTTCAAAGGTGTTATTCTTTTCATTAGAGAAAGAGGGCATAAAAATCCTAGCTTTCGTATTTGATATCAAATTCAAGTTGAAATGTCATTATAGGTCTTCCGTGAAATTAAAATTGTATATGTTGAATGTATATGAATTATTCAAACATGGAAAGCAATGGCGAGTTAGTTTTGATTCATGCTTCACAGTGTCCATAATATAAGAAATAATTTTTGAAAACAAAATCAGTTTTTTAAAAATTAAGTAAATTAATTTAATTTGTCAGGAATAAAAAATTATTTTTAGTTAACAAATAAATTAATAAAAGTGAAAATATAAATTATTTTTTAGCCAAGAAAAATTTAACAATGAGATTATATCCATCAAATTTAATTCGTGATCAAGTCTTAATGTAACAAAAATGTTAAAGAAAATTTGAAAAGTTTTATATAGGTCTGGCAAAAAAAAATTAAGTAAATCGAGTATTATAAAAAGTATTTGTAATCTCAAATATATCCTCCGCAACTAAACCTTAAAATAATAAAAGATATTACCTTCATTAAATATGTAACAATAATTCTGCAGCTGTTTTTTTCTTCTCATTGTTTTGATAAAATTGCATACTTTAATTCCAGTAGGTATAGCAATTAAGCTGTTAATTTTTATTCTAAATAAATATAAACTGTACAGAAAAAAATGATCTTAGTTATCATATTTTAAATTGGTATGTTTTACACTTCAAATTCTTTTCAACCTTTATGCGATTCAAACCTTCAAGTATTGAATATTTTACCTTCAAATTGGTTTTCTGATCTCACCCAATATAAAGCACATATCCGTGTGAATTTAAATTTCTATTAAGCAGAATTAAAATATTTCATCAATAAATGAAAATTGAGTAAAAGCAGAAAAAGAAAACTTAATTTTAAAATCCTGGCCTGAACAAATACAATTCAATTGTTTTCGTTTAAATGAAATCTATTTTTGTGTTGTTATTTTTACAAGAAACATGTTTCATAAGTTATAAAAAAATGATTACATTTCATTGTTTTAATTTCTTCTTCATTTTTCATAAAAAAGTTATGAATAGTGACGAAATTTTGGGAGATTTTTTATAACTGAACTTTACTTTTTTTATCAACTTTTTTTTAATTCTATGAAAAATACGACGTTCGACTTCAATAATGCGTTTGTTGAAACTATATAATGGCTTTATTTTTATTTTCTCCCCCCCCCTCCCCCTTGAAAATATCCCTCTAAGAATGTGTCAGCCCTATTTATGTGCTGTAAATCTTCGTAAAAGCTTAACTGAATGATAAAAAAAATCGCATAAAAATCATACAATCTATAGTATTTATTGAATAATTTTGTGGTCCAATCCTAGGTATGCCTGAAACGCTGGGTTGAAATGCATCAAACAAGTTCAGAGTTAACGTTCAAAGCCTATAATTATAATTATTGAAAGAAGATCAGATGGAATAAAATAACTTTTTATTTCATTCTTTGTTCGTGCTAGCCCGAGGCTAGATAATTCGGATCGCGATCATTCAGAAAAAATATTTTATTGAATTTAAAAAAATCCAGAGGTTGTGGAGGTTTTTTTTTATTATTATTTATTTTGTTTTATTTTATTTTTTTGATAAGGAGTATCTGTGGAAAGAAAAAAAAAGCAATAAACCGTGTTTCCACCCAATTTAGAATATGTTTATCCGCTCTTTTCAATCAGTTGTCACGCATTTAGCATTTCCTCGTTTTCAGTACTCCTCTCTTGACAAAACTATAAAAGAAAGAATTAGAATCGGCAGCCTTATTTTGCTATTAATAGATTACCAGTTAATATGTTGCTTTTATTATAATTTGTCTTGGCAAATTAATTTTTTATGCACAAATTGTGCTTTTATGAAATGATCGTTCACCGTTTCATGTGTATAAAAAACCATTTTTTTGAATATGCAAGAACAAATTTTAGAGATGTTATCTCTAAGTGTTTTCTGTTTAGAAGCTGTTTTCATGTCTCGTAATTGCATTAAATTCATTGAAATACCTCTCTTTTCGAAAGGGTAAAATATTGTTGTATTGTTTTTGAACATGGAAAAACGTGACTCTCATTTTTCATATTTAAAATTATAAAAATGTAAAACAAAAAAATTAAATATCAGTTATAATTATATAGAAGTCGAATGCTGAAAAATAACGTTTTTGTTTTGTACATTCTTATTTTGTGGTTGTAAAATTTCTTGTTTTGAAACATCATTGGAGGTATGTCTATACGGATTCACTTACTCCGATGGGATTTAATGTCTTCCATATTGCATAGTGAAGAATTCTGAAGGGAAAGGTTTCGGTTCAGTTATCTTTCTCGTTATCAGATTACAGCTGAACAGAAAATAACCGATTTAAGGAGAAAGCGTAGTAGAAATTAAGTAGAAATTTCAATTAAATTGCAATTCTCGAGATTAATTATGTATTTATATACAAGATTATATGTATCCAAATTCTATACTGTGAAAGCCTACAACAAAATAAAACTACATTAGCTGACGATTGATATTTCCAAAGCTATACTGTTAAAGCCGACTCCAATATATAATATGCGATTAAAAGATGCTGATGAATATTGTCATTTATGCTTTATTCATTGCCTATGCGATTTCGAGTTTCAGTCATTCAAACGTCCCTTACGTAAACAAGATCATGCTCTCACATGATAATACCCTATAAGAACAATTCAACAAAGAAATGCTGTAAGCTTTTTGCTGGTCGAAACTTTTTAAAGTGGGAATATTTTAACTGCCTGGAAAAAGGAAGATAAATTTTAGATTGTTATTATTCTGTAATTTAGTACTTATTGCCATCTGAGAAACTTTCTGTACTAACCAAGTTTTCAAGGTCGCAAAAACTATGAACCTGTATTAGATAATTGCTTCATATTAACTTTATGCCTGCCGATTAATTTATGATGATCCATAATTTATGAAAAGTGTCTTAGATTGAGATTTATTATGGAAAAGGATTACATATGGAAACTACAATTTCGATTCTACTTTATCAAAACTGGAGGTATGAAAAAATCAACAAATTAAATTCGTTTCCAACTGAAAAAAAATTATGCCTATCAACTCTAATATTTAAAAAAATTAATTTAAATTTTATAAATTTTAAAATTCATCTTTTGTATTCAGCATTTTAACTATTATGTTATTTAATAATTATGAAGAATTAATTGTGCGGTTGGTGAATAAGTTTATTTAAGCATTTAAAAGCACTTATACTGTAGCGCCTTAAAATATAAAATAACATCTTTGAATTTTAAAATAAGAAACATATTTAATTTCAATATTATTTATAATAAATCATTATATGAACATTGCAATGAAACACTAGATGAATTTATACATAATGAAATCGAGATTACGGTCAATCGTGTAAGTATGACAAATCTGGAAATCAAATGCGCCCCGCCAATTTAATTTAGAAATTCACTGTTAATCTTGTAATAGGAAAAGAAACGCGCCGTCATAAAATCATTACAAATAACAGCATGCAGTTAAGTTAGATTGGAAGCACAGTTACGATTGTCACGTCACTGTGTTTTCATTTATATAAGAATAATTCATTTAACTAATCATACACTAATCTGTGAATAGATTTTTCAAAAAAAAAATCCTTCCAAAAAGAATTCCTTATAAAAACAAATATTGCCTAATAAAGCAAACTTTAAGACGGAAAAGGAACGTAACGCCGTCACAATAACATCTGCGATTAGAAACTAGATAGACAATACAATTTGTCATGTGACTTCACTCTAAACGACTCTATTATATTCAGCATATTAGTAACGACACTTTTACTTATTCATAAATTTTTAAGCGAGAAAAAAAAATGTTTAATTTCTTCCAAAAAAAAATCGCCTTGTTAATATGCTAAGTTTTAAAGTACTTAGGATAAGTTTAAAGTAATTTTTCGAAACATTATTTATCATTCCAGTTTTAGTCACATGTGAACTCTTAACATTTTAGAGGTAAGTGAAATTTATTTTATCACTTGTTGAAGTCTCAAAATCGCGACGAGATGTATTTAAAAGGTAAGGCAATATTTTCATGCAAATAAAAAATTTTAAATTCTTTAAAACTGTAAAATGTCACATATTTAAGCATTTCAATATCGGTTTTTTACAAGAATAATATAAATAATCCTAACTTAAAAACAATTATGTATCAGACCAAACAACTATGTATACTTTTATTGGAATTAAATCTTATTTTTTCATTATGCGATCTCTTTTGTTTCTTTTTGTCAATTTTCACACATTTTTTTATGCATACGATTCCCATCTCCCTACCAGCGAGGCTTAATCTTACAATTATATCTATAAAAGAAACAAATCATATCATTGACACATCTGTTTCACTTATCGCTGGTTAGTGCGTTTTTTGGGAATCTGGGTTAGGACGTTTTGGGTTTGAAATGAGTACATTAATTGATTCATTGAGCCTTATGGCTGATGAAGCTAATAAAAAATGATGTTACGTGTAATTAATAGAAAAATGAATGCCAAAGGTCGTTATAAGGTGATGTATATCATTTGTAATTTTAAATCTAATTTTGTAACAAAGGATAAACCTCCACTTAAATACTGATGAGAATTTAAAGGTCAGTGACATTTTTAATTATACCATTTTATTCCGTTTACTTAATCTTGTGCCTGATATTTTAAATAACACTATAAAAAAATTTTATTGTACCCAAAACAGAACTGCAAATAAAAATGCTGGCTTGCTAAAATTAAAAAAGAAATATTCTGGTTTCTAATCTCTGAGTTGCCATGAATTATATGGTAATATGGAAACTTCATGATAAATGCACGTTTAAAATAAATGAGTATTGAAATTAAAGATGCATATGTAATTAAAAAATGTCACAAATATTATTACAAAATAAATTTAAAATATTCTCCCTTTTCTGTACTATTTCTAGTCGTGTGTACTATTTAATGCTTTCGTGCAAGTATGTGTCCAATAGTTGTTTGCAAAAGAAAACTTCGAATTCTGCTCGATGTTCACTAGTGAAAATCATAGAATTAAACTCTTTACTATATTTGTTTCATTTCAGATTTTGTACTTTTCCTAACAAATCTAAGAAAACGTCGTTTAAGAATATATAATCTGTTATAAATTATATATGTTTCTCTCTTCAATTTCTATTTAACGGGAAAAAAATCATTCAATAAATGGGAAATTTTTAACGAATTGGAAATTTGACATATTGTTATTTATACTAATTGCTGCATGCATCTGTTTCTGAAACATACGCATTTATTGGTAGTTCTTGCAAAATAAAATTAAATAACTATTTTGGATTTAACAGGGAACGATAATGATATTTATACGCTTTAAAAAACACTTGTCATTATTTTCTTTACCAGGAAAATTATTATCAAGCATATCGCACCTAAAAACATTATTAAAATTTCTCAAAACCTATTGACGATTTTTGCAATTCCTACCATTAGTTCACACTCTCAATATATATATTTATGTAAATATCTTGTTTAAATCGTTAATAAAATACTTTTTATTCATTTCCTCAAGTTCAAATACATTTTTTAAACTTGTAGTGGATGACACTTGATGTTAACAAAGTTTTTTTTTTTAAATATAAATACATTAACTAAATTTAATTAATTTTCAATACTTTGAATAGAGTTTTAGCAGTTTGTAATGAAAATTGAAATCAACAAGCAGTAGCTCAATCGGTAAAATGCAAGTACAAGGATGTCAGTGTTTTTCACATACAGGTGAAGAATGCGAGTTCAATTCTTACGAAAGCCAATTTTTTGATTTAAAAAATTTATTGATAATTATTTAATAAAAGGTATCTAAAATAAAAAATTTCCTTGTTGACCTAAGTAGGAATTGAATCAATTTTTTTATATCTCTTGTTTAAAACAACTAAAAAGTACAATTTTATTATATTTAATTACGTAATAAAAATATGTGGGAATTTTTATGATGGGCTTTTTTACAATATGCTCTCATCAATGTTAACACTAAAAAGTATTGGTTTATTGCTGCATTAATAAGAATAAGTATATCGTTGTTAAAGAAAGCAAACGCAATTTTAAAAAAATTCTACATCAAAATTGTCAAGACTCGCTCAAATATTACAGAAGGGTAATGATAATAAATAGGTGGGGATCGTCAGTGTAAAACGTTTTCGCCACATCATTTTCATACAAATTACAATCATTTCATGTTATCGCTTTTCCGTTTACCACGCTATTTTTCTAGTGAGCCAAAGTTCTGAAAGGTTGATCGCGATATTTTTTTAAAAAACTACCTTTAACTGATTTTTCTAACATAAAGCGAAAACTAGTGCCTCGCGAGTCTAATGCTCTTCACCGATAACCTGAAGCAGTCAGGAAATAGCAAGTAAATAGCAAGTGATAAATTTTTGAGGAAGTTTTAACGACCGTAAACCATCTCGCAATACATGTGATTTGGGTGATCTTTGACGAAAATGATTGAGCGGTGCACTTTCCTCTTAAAATGCCAATTGAAAAGAACTCTTGGAAGGGAGAAAAGATCGGTTTGGAGACTTCCTCTTCTTTATTTATTTTTTCTTTTCTATTATTGATGGGCAGTTAAATCTACTTTAAAAGTCTTTTTTGGTTTTATGCTTTTGAATTTTTTTCAAAGAGATGATTTATTTTTTCAGTAATCTTGAGATGCAAATTTGGTTAAATGATTGAAAGTTCTATGGATAAGGTTACTATTTAATGTGTTAGGCATGAAAATAAGTAATTTTTTAGACGGTTTCTAAGCAGATGTAGATCTGTGATAGCAACCAATTAATTCTAACTGTTACACTTAGTTAAGGAGGATAAATTAATCGTTACAATTTCTTGACAGCTTCTATTTGTCACTTGGGTTAAATTTAATCATGTTTTCACTTCTTTCAGATTTTATTTGTATTATGTATATGTGTTCAGTACCAGTTTTAGATTGTCATGAGTAACTAAGTAAATGTTTCATGGCAGTTTGAACTTTGTCAATTTATTTCATTTAAAGGAATGCTAAAAGTTATTCATCTACATGTAATGACCTCACGTTTTTACAGATCCGCGCGAATCATCAATTGAGTTGGCAGAAGAAAAACATATGCAAGCAGAAATATCAATATAAAGAATATTTTAAAACCCCATTTCAACTCATTCATTTGAATTATATTTTAACTAATTGCATTCATAATTTATCTGAAGCAATTATTTCCTACAAGGCGAAGAAGTAACTATTATTAGACTGTTTTGATATATGACTTAGTTAAATGTTTGTTCCAATAGTATTCAGGCTAATTACATATCGGTGTTAACCATCTGCTTAGTGGTGTAATAACTAAATATTTTGTGTTTTCCTCAAATGTAAATTTTCACTAACTTGTTCTATTTTTCATTACTGAATATATGTGACGCATAACAATTTTACTAACATTTCTTTCATACTTAAATTTATCTCAGAAGACTTTTATAAATGAAAACGAGGTAAAAATTCCTATTTGCTACTTGTAGCTGAAATAATTTGATTCATTTGATTAGCCTTAAAATATATTCCATGTTTGATCAAAAGGATCATAAATTGTTTTTTTGTTTGTTATTTTCTTATGTTATTCCACATCAATTGAATGAAACATCATTTTACTAATACTTTTAACAGTTAAATATATCGAGGTTTACAATTCTGCTCGTAATTTTGTGCTCACTATAAGGAATTTTTCTAAATGAGATGAGTCTAAATTTATGCCATCTCAGTAATCGTCTCTGCCACCTCACCATACATCAAAATACTCTTTTTGTTCCCATCAAATCTGGTGTCTTCAACATGGATAATTACCATTATATACATATATTCTCTGAAAGAATGCTCCACTTTCCCTTTTTTCTAATTTTTTATTACTTTTACTTATTTATTACTTTTTTTTACATCTGATTTTTCTCTCTTGCTCTTCTGCTATCTTCGCCACCAAATACCCGCGTCGAATTCAATAGCCCGTCCAAGTTGTTTAAAAATCTCACGCTCACGACGTCTGAACGCGATAAGAACTTTCCTAGCAAAGAAAGTCTGTGGCCGTCTTCGATTGCCCGCTCTGGAATGCCTAACAAATTAGAGCAGTGTAAATACTGTAAGTGCACGGTAGCCGGCTCAGTTCGTGTGATAATAGGAGACGGCTAGTTGAAGTTTCACGTGGGCCGGGGGTGCCAAGCGTTGGGGTGTTCCTTTCTATTTTCTTTTTTTGTAGACTTTCAAAGGCCTCGTGATTTATCACATCCCTAGCCCTATCCCACGCTGGTTCATCACCTTTAATAAGTAGCTGTAGCCAAAACGTGTAGTAGGCCGGTTGAAACTGCGTGCCTCGATCTGCCTCTTGCTAACTGAAACAGCCACTGCTGATTGCCAACCAGATAGATCCAAGTGGCAAGTCGTGTCCAAAGATCGTTGCTGATTCGTTGGCTCGTGATGTACTTAGCCACCACCTCCACCGGATGGCTCCCTTATTGCTGGCTTTTGTCCATCTTCATCGCGGGTTGGCTTTTGTGACTTTGACACTTGCCGATTTCTTTTTTATGCCCCCCCCCAACCCAGTTTGGTAACTCCTGCTTTTCACGCTTTTAAATGTCAGTTTCTTCTGAAATCTAAAATGGATTTTTTTCCCCCTCATGATTAGATCATAAGAGATAGAGTCATGGAACAACTTGTTAGTCGGTGGAACAATCGAAAGCTTCCTCCCCAACGGAATTTTCTGTATAATTTCGAGATTTCCCCATTCTTTGGGTGTCGACAACTTGGCGTGAAAAAGATTGATTCACCTGGATCTTTGTAATGCAGAAATAACTGTTTAGGTCAGAATGTAATATCTTATTTTTAAAAACTTATGATTGTGTTCGTTTGATAAAAGAAAATTACGTTTGTTTCTTTTTCTTCTCTCTTTTATCTGCTAAATTACAATTTTCTTATCAAGGCTTAACTTTGATATTATAAATTTTGTGCACGAATGAGCATATATACGTTCTCACGAAAATGCATATTATTTGTTGATTTCTGTAAGAATCATACACAGAGTAACTTAAAAAGTTAGACCATAAAGAAATCGAATTTAAAAAATTTTAAAATAGACTTTTTGAAACGTTAATTCATAAAATATTTTTTACAGTTTCAAGAATTACAATAAAACTTTTAAAGGGCACCTTTTTTTTAAAAAAAATATTTGCTATCAATGTTTCTTACAATATATTTTTCTTTTCTTCATTCTAAAATTCTAAATTTTTTCTACTTCTCATAGTGTGGTATGACTTTTTTTCTTTTCTTTTTTGCAGTGATAGAGCCAACTTACAAATGATTAACATCTCCCGATTCGAATATTCGGAATTAGAATTTTTTTTTTTCAATTGAACTAAATTTTTTGTGACTTTTTTTATAGTTATCCGTTGAAAAAAGAATACGTAGAAAGAAATATAATTCTAAAGATTATCTTTTTGTTCAAATCTTCGAAATTCCTAATAGGATGAGAGATGCTCCAAAAAGAACTATTTTATAATGTAAAATAGAATCAGAATAAGGAAGGGGGAAAAATTATGAAGCCACATGACATTGAAATCATATTTAAATAAAATAGGAGCGATAAAAAAAAACTTCATGATAATAAACTAATATTTTCTTAAAGAAAATTTGATGTAATTGCATTTCGTTCTTTAAACGAAATATTGAAATATATTCTATTTAAGGAAATTGGAATGATTGAATTTTAATATTATTTAAGGTGGATAAAAAATAATCTGACATAGTGCTCAGAGTTAAATTTTAACCTATTTAAATTTTAAACCTATCGATCAATATATATTTATGTTACTCATTTGTGTTCATTTGAAAATATGGGAGACGCAGGATCACTGCTCTCTTGTTCTATTTTTATTTATAAACCTTTAAAACTTTCCCTTTATGAAAATTTAAACGAAATTAATGTTTAATTCATTATTTTCAACTCATGTATAGATATTCAATTTTTTATATTTTTTAGCTATCGATAAAAAATATACGCAGAAATCTTATTCATAACGTTTACAGCTTCTGTGATTGTAATAGCATCAAGATTCAAAACAGTGCAGCTGTTTTTAACTCTAACGTTTTGTTTGTGTTTAACATAAAAGTTTGGCTTTAAGGTCAAAACAAATAAAAAAAACAGCTGTTATTATTATTATAAGAAGTAGGGGTGAAGACAAAAGAATTTCTTAGTGAAGGGGAAAAAATGAAAGGAAACACTTAAAACAAATGATTTATATCAAAATCTTATTTTCCGTTCTGAAACTAGGTAGGAGTCGGATGTCACGTGTGGGAAACTCGGGATTTATCGGAAACTTGGTGCTCTTTTGCCCTAACCAACGGTCTATTGCCCTCATCTTCAAGTTTAAGTTACGCATCAAATCTTCCTTTTCTGGTGATTCTCACAAACGTCTGGGGATAATTCCCATACATGTCATGCTCCATTCATTTTTTCCCTTGTCTTAAACTTCAGTTACTAAAAGTAATCCGTCGACCAGTTTGATTAATTGACGTCACATGCTTTGAATTTTACATCATAAATCTATAGTTTTTATTTAGATTTTTTTTTTTTCATTTACTGAGAACATCTGCTTATCCGCTAAAGATATACTACGAAGGTATTGTTTAGAAAACGAACTTTGAAACTTCAGCTCTGTTTGTGGCATTTCGAGTAACAAAAGAGGCTATAAAAGGGAAATGAAAATGATTTTTATTTTAATAAATGACTTTATTCCAAAATTTTTGCAGAAATAACAGGCGATTTTGTTTGCATATTAATCTCACTTCCAAAACACCTACGACTTAATAAAGAACTGAATGAATGTACTGCTGTCTTTTGTGATACATTTTGTTCAACTTATTTATGATGCATTAATGGTTCTGCTTCAGTGTTTAGAATTTATTCTTCCTTTCATCTAATTTAAATGCAGTGATATCTTTTGAAGATACCAAAGACACATTTTCATTCGAAATTCCACACCCTGTTTTATGTTTTATTTTCCTACAACATCTGATATTCGTTTTCTTTGTAATATTCTACTCGTGTAATCAGAGTTTAATCATTTAAATTATTATTTTCACAAGGTTGATTCTCCTACAGTTTTAAAACTCTTGTTTAAAACTTATCGGGCAATTTATATAAAACTATGCATTAAATTTAGAATTGGGTGTATGCGTGTTATCTTATCTGCAAGATGATACAACCGCCACTAAAACTTTAAACAATGTTGCATTTCTTGAGCTTTACTGTAATAGTTAACGTGACATCTGCTCCTAAATAAATGCAGAAATGAAAACTACATATATATTTATAGTTTTACCTTAAAATATGTAAATTGCGTACTTTATTTAGAGGTCTATGGTTTTAAATAAATAAAACTGATTTAATCCTGGTTTTCGCATTTTCTCTTTATCTGGATCTTTTGAATTTATTCATACTTTCTTGCTGGCATATTTTTTGTTGTTGTTGCGAATGAATATAGACATTATATTTGTCCATTTTGCAAACACAGTAGGGCGAATGTTTTCTTTTAAGGGGAAAGTGGACTTTGAAATAATCAAAATTGGATGTAAATGTGCAATATTTTTAATCGTTTCTTTACCAAAATATTTATTGATATTCAACTAAAATAGTGTTATAAAAATGTATTTCCAATAAAATAAATATTTGAAGGGTTAAGAGGAAAAAAAGTACATCTTAATGATTTTTTTCAAAATGATATTTTAATTAGATTTAAATATCTTCGAAATGTACCATGTTTTCTTAATTTTTCTAGATGTTAAAGGAAATTGATAATAAAGATTTTGGTGAAACATGAATTAAAAACGGGGCATGCATTTCACGTTTCAAGTTTTTTTTTATCTCGTTGAAAGTCAATTTAAATTCAGGCAAACAAAATTCGTACCAAAATCTAGTAAATGTGCATAAAAATATTCCTAAAAAATTATCATTTAACTGGAATTACAAAATTTTACATAATTTTGTTCCAAATAAGTTAATAAATAAATAAAAGAAATAAGAACTAATAATAATAATTAAAAATTGAGATGCCTGAAAGATTTCGAAAATATATTTTTCAAATTTTTAAAAATAATTTAATTTGATAAAAAATAATGCTATTTTAAGGAAATTTGGCGTATTCGTATATAATACTTATGCATTAAAATTTTCATAACCCTGGTTGAATAATTCCCAAAAGTGAAAGTTCACTATTCACTTAATGACAACTTGTGAATTTAATTTTTGCAAACTTCTAATCTTCCATTATCAATGCACTTATGATATTAATTAATTTTAAACTATTTAAGCAAAGCATTATGGAGATAAAAAAAATACTAGCAAATATTGATTGCTACAGTTTGCTCAAAGTGACAAATGATTGTTATTGGCCAAAAAAAAAATCCAGCAATTTCCTGTTTAGTAACCTTTTAATAAATTCACTAATTCACCGGAAGTTCCTGAATGAAAATCAACTATAGCTCATTGTTATGAATGTAATGAATACTCTAACATATTGATCTGACTTTTATGAAGGGGATATGGTGCTATTCAAATAGTTTCATTGTACGCTGAATGGATAAATGGCATCCCGTTTTCTCCAGACTTTCATTTACGACTAATAAAACGAACAAAGAAAAAAAAGCTAGATTTTTTTTTGTTTAAAAATGTTACGTTGTTCTACTATGATGCTATTATGCGCGGGAGTATGTTTAATGCCAAAGAATGGCAAAGGAAAAATCTCCATAAAAACATTGCGTGCACTTTTCATAACCATTTATTGCGCCATCTAAAACTTGCATTTGTAGATCAAATCAAGAGAGGTATAATAAGACACGATGCGTGCGCGTGTCAGAACGAACAGGTGGTCTCCTCCGTGACTGTCAGTGACAGGAAGTTCTGTCCTTGTGATTTGAGAAGCGAATGATTCATCAGATTCTCTACGGCAGTATACCATTATACGGTCACAGTCACTGACCCGTGAATACATACCTCCAGACAGCGGAACCATGCCACAGAATCCCTTCCCAACTGCTCCGTTTATTAACATGCGAACACACCTTCCTGTTGAAAAAAGGCCTAAACTACCTTTCTCTCGGGCAAGCAACGCGGACGAACCAAAAACTTCTTAAGATAATTTCAATTGCTTTTCCCAAATTAGACACGACACGATTACCAGACCAATATAGAGGGAAATCCTTATCAAATCTTCAGGTGACTTTCAAGACGTTCAGCTTAATGGGAAACAACCGACAGGTTTTCCTGTTTTCAACAGAAAACTAAATCGGTTAGTAATTGCAGTCGTGATCAGAATCTTCCTGGCTGCTCCGACATTTTCAATACATTGATTCACATGATTGAATATCGAAGGTTCTGAATGGTTAAAATGTTACTGTAACTAGATCACTAGTGACAGCAACTGACGTTTGATTAAAATGGCACCATTTTTTTTGTTTTTGTTTTTTTCTCCTTGCAACCGTGAAATTAATTAATTTTTTAATGTGAATAAAGTCCGATTAGAGTTGTTATACTTTATTATGTTCTCTTTTAACATTGGCTTTCCAGGATTAAAAACTACTTACTTTTTAGAATTTTGATAAGGCTACTTAATGAGTCTGCCTCTTTAAATCATCTAGTGTTCTTGTTATATGCAGCTTTTGATTAATCCGTTGTACGGAAATCAATTAAGATAAAAGATAAACGAAAAATTAAACATAAAATGATTATTATATACCTTGCTTGGATAAAGCACTGTATTGAACCGTCACTCAGTGAATTGAAAATCTTTTTGTTTAAACCTATTTCAAATCGTGAATTGCTTATTGTCTTAGAGAAAACCTTGGTAGGTAATTATAAATCTAGTCTTAGTGAACAGACTGCTGCGACTGCGAAATCAAATTAAGAACATAATCTTTTAAGTTTAATTTAGTGAGAAGTAGTGCTGTCTTTAACTGAAAATATAGATAAAGGAAAAGCATTTTATTAACCGAGACAAGTGACAAGGAAGATTCGAGCATCAGCCATTCATTTTTGGCTCTGTCTGTTCCCTGGAAGTCTGAAAGGCAGAGAGATTTATGGAAGGCCGGCAGCCACTTTATATTCTTCGGTAGGTACCTCTGTAGAGATAACAGCAGGTGCTCTGGGCCTTAAACCAAATATCTTTCTCTATATGCGCCCACTCTTTAACATATCTATGATAGTTTCAGAATGAAAAACTCGATTCTTATAGCACTAGATATGAGAGATATTTTTTACGCAAATAAGTTTATGTTCATTCTAATTAATATTGATGGTGCTTTTATAATATTTGTTTTATCTTAAATTCTAAATCTCATATAAATTAACCGGCAATGTGAAAAAACATTTCTCCTTGAACTTAGTTTTCATCAATTTAATTTAATTTTTTTGAATTAAGTGAATGATCAACATTCTTTATTTTTACTGAATGTAAGATCAGAAATTGAGTTAAATTTCCATATGAAAAAAAAAAAAAAAATGTTAGAGAATCACGTCGTTTCAACTAAAAATTGCTCGAAATAGTTTTTTTTAATTGGAATCATTGCACTTTTAGCTGAATAAAATAAATATTTTATTAATAACTTCAAATTAATTTTATGTATTTTGTTTCGTTTTGCTTATTTTTATTTCATTAGTAATATCATTATTGATTTACTATAGTGAACTTATTCAATAATTCCATATTATAAATAAAATCTCACTATTTTGATACTCATTCTAAAATCTCTGCTTATGAAATTTACTTTTGAGGGAAAAAATGGTCAACATCTGGAATTTTTATAAACGTTTAAAACATTGACGACAAATAACAGTTCAGTTTTATCAATTATTATGCTGTTAAAAGTGAAGTTAATGGCACTTGATTATCTATCTTTGGATTTCTCAGTGGCATGTGTTTGTCAATTCGGTACTATTCCTCCACTTGAGGTTACGCATCGCAGAACACTTGATGAGTCGTCGCTCTGAAAATAATCCAAATAACTTCCTTGAGCTTGTTATTTTTAAGTGATTTGAACAACCAAGCCTAACCGCCTTGCGTGCACCTGTAGAAATTATTTGGACGTTATGACCCTCGGAATTGTAAGTCATGCATATCGTTATAATCTTAAGACTTTTTTAAGGCTAAGTTTTTAAGTTGGAGCAGCAATACACATTCTGGCCTTTAAATTCATCTGATTGAGAAAACCTATGAATATTGAGTTTTATGAATCTGAATTGTGAATTTTTAGCATTGAAATTAGAGAATTATTGAACCTCCAAACTGGCTGACTAACTTAGGTTTTGAAATGATATTTCATAAAACTATTAACTTTTTTTGAATATCGAAATGGATATGCAACAGTTTGAAAGTTAAGGACTGTTTGACTATTATTAAAAAGATACTTAAGAAGAATTTGTTCTGAGTATTTGTTATAGCTGAAGATAATTTTGATTACTATACAACATTTATTTGGAGCAGCAAAAATCATGTGTTAATAATGTAGTATCGTGGATAAATATATTCAAGGTTTAGTATTCATGTTTGACCATAGAAAATTAAAATAAACGCAAAATTTCTCTTTTCAGAATTTCTTTAAAGACAAGTCCCGATCTGTAAATCTCCCTTTTCTATTTCCTTTCCTTGGAAAATATGACTGATAAAAGCTGTTGTTTAGGCTATATTATTTAGGCTTTGGTAATAGTTAATTTGGTTTCCATATTATTATTGAGTGTAATTGTTTTTATAAATAATAAGGTACTGAATTTTGTTAGATTTAATTCTTCAGTTTAATATTAACATATTTGATGAATTGTACTTCCGCATCTTATATTATTAAAAAAAAAAACGTTTCTTTTAATATTAACGTAGTCAGTGGCATGAGCTAAAACCAAGTTTTTCCGATTTTAATTTCGATTTTCTTGCGGAAAATATGGGCTTAAAAAATGGAAAAGAAAAAAGTAAAATGGTTGCTGTTAATTATTTTTATTTCTGTACATCTTTTCAAGTCAGCCTTTAGCCTCCCTGCAAGAAGAAAAGGAATAAACAAATTCGTGAAAAAAATAAAGAAAAGTCCTGTGTCGGCACACGCCTTTAGGCTGATCAGTTTTCTTTCGATACGCTTATCCCATCGATCCTATCTTTCCAAACAATTCCCTCTTGATGGCCGATGCACACAATAGCCCAGAATCTTTAATTCCTGACCATGAAAGAACGTTATTGAAGGGTTACAAAACGGCATCAAATGCTGACCATGGAAAGGTAATGATTTCGGTACAAAATAGAGCAAGTGTCCTTATTATTCCACAGCCCGGAACTCCAATCAGCTCATCTGCAGGTCAACGCGATATGTCTTTGCACAATGGCAAGGTCACCGTGTGGCCATTGTGAAGTTAGAGTACAATGGGTATTCCTCACTTGAGAAGCGAAGAGGTCTCGCTAACAGTCGAAGCATTGACCTAGCCCTCTTCTGTGGCACGCGTGCCGTCTGCCGCATGCTACGAAATAGTAGCTGGGTATCGGTCTCAACAATCGCATTCTCTTCAAAGCTTCGTTGAGATGATTGAGATTCAGGATGTTTCTCCCTACTTAGCCTAGCCAACTAATGTGTATATCAAGCTACAACAAAACAGGTTCGCCACAGGGTGACGATATGTGAACTTCAACGGGTTAAATTGCTGCAAATACGTGCCGAAGAGAGTATTCCTAAGTCAATTCCGTTTCGTCGACTAATTCCTGTATGATAATTTTACAGCGTCACGATTGTATTCGGCCTTCCTTCCGTAAATGCTGAAAACAGACAATCAGGCTGAAGAACAAAATGTGTCGCCTCCTCGGTTTCCTTTCCTATTATAGCAATTGACTTTATGAGGCATGCTATTATATAGCCTGCAGCAAAAGGGCAAGGTATGGAGGGACTTGGCCTAACGCACGCGTCTTACTGGTCTTAAACTGCCCGACGGAGGTCTAGTTAGCGGATACCTAATTACAAGCTGCGAATTGCCAGCTGCTCGATTGCCAACTTGCCCCGCTTGTTTTTGCCAGTGTTTTAAATAGTTTCATCAATGAGCGTCAGTGTAACCTCTCGACTTCTAAGCAATTACCAGAAGAAAAAAATCTGCGGTTGCGATTTTAGTCGGAGCATTAGCGAGACAAGATAAGATTTCCATATTATGTTGCTCTAGACCCGTGTGTTGATTAAATCTGCGATTAGCTGAATAAATTTTCTTTTTGTCAATTATTTCGCATGCAAAGCGCTTGAATCTTACCAGTTAATGTCACGATCTTTATCAGGGAAATGGTCTTCTGAGTATAAGTCAGCTGTTCATGAATATTCGTAGATATTTAATTGCTTTCATCGAATGTTCTTCATTTTATTACTTCTTTTCGTTAAATTATAATATACCCTTCTATAAATGAAGTAAGGAGTGTCAAACTCACGATGTATCTATCGTTATGTTATTAATATTCCTTTTTCCACCCTAAGTTTTGTTGATATCTAATTTTAGGACAAAACATTCACTCCAATTATGTTTGACTAAGACAATTATCCTTGAAAATTATCTTGAAAAATAAAATTCATTATTTGACTCGAACATTATTATTATGTCAAAATAGTTTTCGAAATTTCCTAAGATCTGCAGGTTTACCTGCAAGTAATTTCTTTAGATTTTGGCTTATCCCACATCTATACAACTAGACAACTAGATGATCTGTTAACAAATATTTAAAATCTGAAAGTCTTTATCTAGAAAGTAGTTCTTTCCATTTCAACTTCAGTTTCTTTTCCCATCAAAAATTAGAAGTTATATTCAACAGAATTATCGCATATTTGTTTTTGGAACAAAGGATGCAAAATATTTTTGAAAGATTTGGAATTTAGAATAGAAAAGTTCATAACTGTGATTTTATATAAGAAACAATTCATGGATCGATTAAATTTTTCGACTGCAGAAGCTGTTTCAAATGTGAGCAAAAAGTTAAAACTTCTGCTTCTTGTAATTCTACATCTTTATTACCTTGGTTCAAGTAACAATTTTTTTCCCCATTGACAAAAGGTTGTTAAGTTTGCGGGTTCCCTTAAACATAAACCAAAAGGTGTCATTTTAACAGATCCTTTTAAACTTCCTACTTTAACTCTTGATTTCTTTTATCGCAGTTCGATATATATTTATATGCTGTTTATTAGTCTGTTTCTTTATGTTCTGGATGTTTTATCTTACTATTTTTGATCACCATATAACATTTAAGTACAAAATCTTAACGGTAATTACTCCTGTTTGTTAAATGCAAAGCGTTTTTAAAAATCAAAGCATTAAAAGCGTAATTTAATTTACGTACTTGATTACGTTTACTACACCATTCAATTCAAGAGCACAATCATTACATTCTTGTTCAATGCAAAGGCGATGTAATTATCATAATTAAGGTGACTAAATGTCATGTGTGGACAATTAAGACGCTGTTGATGACTACAAACTTCAAGAAAAGATGCTTCCAAACTCTTTAAAACGTTATTACTCCCATTTATGTTTCAGAAGTTTTTAGTGTCTCTGTAAAAGACCGGGAATCGAAGAAGAACTTGAGATCATTATAAAAAGCGGCGTATACGATAGTGGAACTATTGATTAACTTCAAGCAATTAAGCGATTAATTCTTTTTATTGCTTTCGCTTTTAGTATGTTCAAGGCAAGTTTTTATGAGTTTTATGATTGCAGTATGTGCCTCATTTAAGACCATTTTTCTTTTAACTTTAAGATGATAGAAAGTCTCGAAGTTATTAAAAAAAATAACAAAGATAATAAGACTTCTCTATAGTTACCAGTATCTTTTATGTACATTTTAGCTATTATAACTATGACTTAAAGTTTCTTGAGTTCGAATTGTAATAAAGCGATCAAATAAAGTTTAAAAGTGATAATAATGCGTTTAAATGGAAGAAGAGTTAAATTTTATTTCCGTTTGATAGTTTTCCTATTTTTTGTGCATTGTAGTGTACCAATTACTCTTAGCACTGGAAAATATGGGCACCCATAATCAACCTATAATATAAATCCATTTAATCTATCATAGTGTGGCATTTTTATAATTAAAGCTTAAAAATCCTAGATTTAAAAAATTTTATTGCTGAACATCGAATTACAAAAGTTTTGAATCTTATAATGTATCCAGTAATTTTATTGGAATATACATTGCATGGAAATTTTCAATGTAGTTTAGAATGATTGTTTTATAGAAAAGAATTGAGAAATCCATATTTGCAAAACCAGCGGGTGACCGAGCTCCGCTCGGAAAAAACAGGTATCGAAGCTAACTCGAAGATTTAAATTTTCAATTGTGATTTATCAAAACAATACATGCCATAAGAAAATTTGTGAAACCATTGGTGAAAAGATAACCGGTTAAAGTGCACCATTGTAAACTATTCTAAACAAAGTTAGAGTTTGAAAAGGGAACTATTCTATACAAAGGTAAAGATTGAAGTGTGTTGAAGTTCAATATTTTTGACAAATTTATTTAGAAAAACCAAACATATATACATACATAAGAAACATATTATAAACCTATAACAGCATAAACATAAAACTTTATTAGTTCGCCATATTGGCTATAGATGGCAGCACGTTACCGCTTGAAAATTTAAGTAGCCATTATGGCGAACTAATAAAGTTTGAAAATATCCTACCTGCAACTCCGAACTGCTCGACCTTAGCGCTTCAAAACCGGCGCCAATTGATTCCTCGTGGCCAAAAACCCCAGACCCCCAAGTTTACCGGAGTTTATTAATTCTGGGGCGATTTTCGACTTGGCAACCATTCCTCGTATTATAGTATTAGATATATTACATTTACTGTACATATAATAAGGACAGTTTTTTCACATTTTTAAAATGATTATCCACTGACTTGATTCAAACTTGACTTGAACATCGTAGTTGCGTGGTTTCTTTTTTGTAGCGCTCGCCCAAAATCTGCAAGATTTAAAAACCAAATCAACTCAGCTGAAATTTAAGGAAAGTTACCTTATGAAGCTCTGAAATAAAATTCTGAATGGGTTGAAATGTCTTCTTTCTACTTTTCACTTAATGAATCGTTGCTTAATTATGATTCTAAATAAGAAATCGTTATTTTTGTTAAAAATTTAACTTTCTGCTTAACAATCTTGAAGAGAATAAAAGATGTCATTAAAATAAGCCATAGTCTGCCCTTTTACTATAAACAGAATTTTGCATAAATGTATACATACATCATTACATGAAGTAAAATAAATGGTAAAGAATATCTTTGAAATTGTTTGCATTTTATCAGTGTTTTTTAGTAAACTAATAACTAATTAGTTGGTTACTGTAAATATTTCACCATACCAATTAATTAATTAGGCCTTTGAAACTATGATAAATCTCAGCCAGAATTTCTGTCATTTAATATGGTGTAAATCAACTTAAACATAACATTAATACATAACACCAGAACACAGTTAAAAAAATATCCTATATATAAAACATGAATTTGTAAGTATTTTTCGTGCTATAAAATAAATAATGTATAATAATTTTAATAATAAACAAATAAAACAATATTAATTCTAATTTGAAGCTTAATAATATCATATGGCAGATCAAGATAAATGATCTTTCTTAATAACGCTGTTTAACTATAAAAATTTTAAGTTAATGAAAGTTAATTGCAATTTTCAATTAAAGCAAGAGCAGAGAATATACATGTTTCGTTCGAAGAAAAATATCATTCAGTATGATTCTTTGGGGGGTCCACTCAACTTTATATTATATATATAATGCAGTATTTTTTTTTCTATAAAATTAGAGATTAATTTAATATCAGTTTGTTAACTACAATTCTAATGTTTCAATCTTAACTAACTACTGATGCTAATCTTTTAATGATGGAAAAGCTTTTTCGATCTCTGCATTTCCTGTATTAGACATGCCACTCTATCTTGATGCTAGTCTAACTACAACCAAACCTTAGATGTATAAGAATTTGTAAGTATTATGAGCTACAGCAGTTTTAAAAAAAGGGGGGGGGGGGTAAAAATAGTTTGTCTTTGCGATTCAGTAGCGCATGCCGCCTTCCCCCTGAAAGTAAACTTGTCCAAAACAAATATTACCGCAAAAAGAAGGCTCGGATCCAGAAAAAGGAAAAATTTATCTTTTCTCAGCCGTTGCGATATCCGTGTAAAGTAAGATATCGAGATTAAATGTTCGAATGGATTTCGAAATTATTTGTTGTTTTATTCTTCTTTCTCCCTCCCCTTTTCCCAAGGTGGGGGTGGTGAAGCGTTGTGTATCATGGACGACCGCCCCAAAAGAATTTCGACTTGTAGATCGTTTGAAGGCGAGAGTGTATGTAATTTTCGTCTTCCGCCGACAAAATAAGAAAATTTTCTCGGCAATTGCAATGTTTTCCTGTGTAGGGTTACCACGTTGTTGGAATTCGTACTTTATTTTTCACATCCGTCACTAATTTTGATATTCTCATGTAAACGTGATTCGCCCCGATTTAGAAATATGGATTTCCGGCCGTAAAGTATCCGGAGTTGTAAAGGTCACTGATTTACGACGCAGTCATTTTCGGTCATTTTAAAGGAAAAGACCGTAGTTTTTAAGGTCAAGGGCGAGTTGCTTATTCACAATGAATATTTTTTAATGTATCTACCCAAGGTAGTTAATAAAGCGTTGAAATATTAACAGATAATTAGATGTTAGTTTCTAATGAATACTGGTTTTAATCTAGAATTTGTAGTCATAATTATTAATAATGTGAAACTTAAAAATCTTATCACCAGGTGTAAGCGCAAATTTATTTTTGAATAAACTCCCATAAGTATAAATCTTATTTAGGAAACGTATCAAACGATTGAGAAAATGAATAAAAGATTTTTGTGTATGGAGTAGAATAATTTAATTGCTTTCATGAATATTTTAAATTATTTTGATTTTTTTTTCTTCTCGAGTTAAAACAATGTTTTGCTTTATTAAAAAAAAAGAAATGTATTTCCTTTAAAAAGACATAAGGGTTTTATTTTTTTTATCCCTTTCTATTTTCTAATAGACATTAATTTAAAAATATAGATTTCTTTAAAAAAAGTGTCTCCTTTTATTTGTAAACATTATTCTTTTTTTAAAAATCAAATGTCCTTTTTTTTTAAAAAAAAGGAAGATAATTAAAGTTTTATAATTTTTTTTATGAAAAATTATCTATATATTGAGTATTCATATAAAATTTAAGGATCTTTTCTCATTCTACACTACACTATTATGAAGCCAGTCTCTACATTTTTCTAGTTCATGGACTCAACGATGCTTTCTAGTTTTGTGGAGCCCGAACATGTTCTAGGCAACTGAACTCTGATATTTTAAACATACATATATTATTTGCTTTTTTTATCACGACAACGTAAGGCAAATTTTTCAAAATATTTTCAATGCAAATTATAAATTAATTCCTTTAAAAAAAGATAAATTATACACATAATATATATGTATGTGCATTTTTTTTTCTATTGGAAAGAATTGCATTGTCATGATGAATATTTTTGAAGTATTCATGATCAATACCTTTGAAAAAAAGAGTCACCTTAAATGCTGTAGCTAGTTTTGTTTGTTGTATAATTTTGTATAGATTAAAATAATATACTTACATTTTTTTTTTCTCTAAAGCTGAATTTTTTTTAAATCTTAAGGCTAAATGTCACGGGGTATTGCTCCATATACAGTTAAGTTTATAAAAATGATGCCTGCAAATCTGGCAAGACAACACTAAAAAATAGATATGTCCAGAGATAACGTTTATTTAGAAAAAAAAGAAGAATATTATGCAAATGACATGTTGAAACTAGTCTGTTATAATTTTTTTGAATGATAAATTACAACAAGGAGTGTAGAGTTCACGGAAAAAAAGGTTACATCTCTCCGTGTCTCGCTCTAAAATTTGTTATTGTACAAAATTTTCCCTCATTACAATACTAATTACTTTAGTGGAAAAGTTAGACGGCTCCGAAAAAAAACTAAATCTTCGAAGAACTAAATTGATAAATATATTTTAAATTACTGCTTTATCCGTTGCTAATAATTTCGTTGTATATGTGTCGTTAATATAAAATAATTTTTGAATGAAATCCAGATATTTTTTTTAACTACTGAAAGCTTTAAAAGTAATTGAATTGAATTCAATATCTGACCATAGTTTTACCCAAAATTATCTTTTCTAGTTTTAATTTTCTATTACTATTACATGTATTTCAAGGGTTGTTTTTTTTTTTTTTTGGAAAGTGAATCGCAGCTTTTATTTTTTAATAAACTTATTAATTCATCATTATTACATATGCATTACGATTTTGGTTCCATCATAGTTTTTATTCATTTTCATTTTTATTAATCTCTTTCCGATTTCATGGTGGCATAAACTCAACTTCCAGGAAAGAAAAGTCATATTGGAAACTACGATTTATTAAGTTGTTTTATACCTTGCTCAGGTTTATTTCTTGCCGTCCAGTTTCAAACTATGATTTAAAAGTTCGTTTCTAAGAACCTTTAAATTGTGACATTAATATATTAAATCGCATTAACCGAAATTTACTTCTAGGAAGTAAAGATATAGACTGGTATGGCTGAGGAATGAGAATCCTCAGCCATATCAGGAGGGTTTTATCTTCTAGCTTTGGAAAACAAATTTCTCAATTCATTCTAGCTGATTAGAAGCTGTACTGTAAGGAAACATAAATGTGTTCGATTTCAGATAAAAATCTTCCTGGAAGGCAGAATAGAATGATAGTTGAGATTAGTGGAGGTTTTACCTTAGGTGTTAATTTGGTGCTGTTAGTCTATTTAATCATAGCGAAATCGACCAGGTCCTAGATTCACAGATTTTGTTAAATATACTGGACGAATTTGGATTCGAACCACTGTAAAACAAATTATATTTTCAATTTTTAGCAACATGGTGTATAATTTTTTTTCTGTTTATACTTGCATATAATTTAACATTCGTACTTCTTGAACTTATTAATGATGCTAAATTACTGAGATTACGATAGAGAATAATTTAAGATGAATACTATTTTTGTCAATTGCATGTGAAAAAATTTCGAAATAGTGACTTCTAGGAAGTAGTCAGAGTTTTTTAACAGCATTAAGCTATAAAAAATAAAGCGCTAAATATGTCACTGTTATATTCTTCTTAAATGAACGTTGTGATCCTTGACTATGAACATAACGACTAATGCAGGAATTCTCTGTTTGCTTCACAAGTTAGGCAAAGAGATTTATATGACTCATCATAACCTTCCAAAAATCCTGTAGAAGAACAGATTTTATGTTCGCATTAATCAAACTTTTCGTTCACTTATTATTGAACAAAATAAAAAAAAATGTTTTTTTAAATAGGAAATCAATTAGAAATACGTACACATCTCCATAGCAATTATAATATTTCTGTAATCTAATCATTTGCCTTGTAAACACCTGAAAAAGCAATAAAAATAGAATAAATAAATGCGCAATTTCATATATAGGCGTATATTAATTGTTTTTCAATTCTGTTTTATAAAAAAAAAAAAAAAAAAAAAAGACTTACAAGTAAATTTTGTTTTTTTAGAAGCTATCATTTTAATATAAATAATTTACATAGCTCACGTCTTTATTTAGAAATCGAGAATTTAACCGTATTACACCACTTTTTAAAACTAATAATAGGGTTGATTTAGAGCGATCCTCATAATTTTGAACTGTAATCAGATGATCAAATAGATATCTTAACTACCAAGCTCTTTCTATATTTCTGCACTAAGTCATAAGAAGGATATTTAACCCTCAGCGTCAATTTTAATCGGCATCATGCTCACATACACAATGGAAATAATTTGAGTTATCGTTCGGAACCGGAAGTATGCCCTCTGATCGAAATTGAGACCTTACCACTAGGATACTGTTACCTTGAACACTAAAGGGTTTATATCCTTAGAATCAATTTAGTATTACATATAATGGTTCTAAAGTTGGTAAGTAAGAGTTTTCTATCAATTTAAAATTGATTATCTAGTTGCTATAAATTATCTGATTGTAATAAAATTTTAATAATTATAATCCATCAAAGTAAACATGATGAATTAAAAGTATCACCTTTTTTTATGAAGGACGTTTCGTTTTCCACCATTTTTAACGTCAACAATTGCGTTAAAAACTGAAGCCGAAGCGGTTTGTCGATTTGTAAGACATAAAAAAGCAAAACCACCGTTTACGAAAACACCCTTTTGTCTTCCACCCAGCATTTTAGATGGTAGTTGGAGATAACCGCTAACACCTGATACCCTCTCTCTGCGAGATGATGCTTTTCTTGTAGATTATTGCAACCGAGTGCATTGTTTCATTCTAAGCATTATCCCTCACGCACTGTCTGACACTTGCCTGTAGTTAATGAGGAAGGATGGGCTCGCTTCCTTCTATAGCGAGTCGTGTAAGAGTTCCCCCAAATGTTTCAGGAAATACGTTATTGTCTTTGAATTTGTGTCATATTTAAATGGGAAATTTATCAAATATTTTCTTTCTCTTAAGCGGTAAATACAAACCGGCATATGTAATTTGATATAATCTCGTAGCTGAAACCTAACCCGATTGTATTTGTGTTTGATGAAAGAGTGAAAGACAGAAAAATAATCTGAAGTTATTGTACAGTTAAAATCTAGGTTTAAAAAATTAATGTGACTGATACAACCCCCGCCCCCTAGATCGTATTCTACATAATAAGAATAAAAGATTTTTAGGAATATAGATGTTTAGATTATATTTGTGCGTGCAAAAACACCTTTGAGCTTTGAAAAATTGACCATTATGGTGGACATTTATTTGTCGGATGTAATGTTATGTAAACAGCGACAGATACTCGTTTTCTTAATTATCGGAACTTTGAAATGCTTTTAAATATGATTTTTCATACTGTCTCATTCGATAATGCGTATATTAAGAATATAAATTTTTATCTGAAAAAAATAGAAATATCTGATACATATCATATTCTTAAAAGTTATCTTAAATTTTGTGAATAAAATATAGAAATGAAATGTTTCGCATGTCACGAAGAATTCGAAATTAGACGGGGTTGAAAGATACTTTAAAAATTATTCGATAAAAAAAATGATTAATTAGCAGATTTCCTTATACAATAAAATAATGCGTTGATTACTTTGATATAGAAAATCGATTATCTTTTGGTATTTATATATATATATATATATATATATATATATATATATATATATATATATATATATATATATTTCTACTTTTCACTGAAATAGTTGCTTTAAATACTTGATTTTTCTAAGATAGTTTCCAAGAATCTTCTAATGTACCGAATAAATAAATATTAAGGGTGTTTCGATTATCAGATTTGAATACAAATTATGCAATTCAGAAATTTCGGAGGAAGCATAAGATCCACCGATGGATAGATTCAGTGAAAAAACATCAGAATGGCAAATAGATGTAAGAGTTAGAACATGATGTACATGACTGACAAAGTTTACTTATTTTCTATATTATTTGGTATTAATGTTTTCAAGTAATAATTGTTTCTGTAATATTACTAAGATAGTTTTTTAATTGTTGAAAATTAGAGAGTATATCTTTCTAAATTTCATTTGTAACCTGAAATTTTTCGATTGTTAATTTTATTTTTTAATTAAAAGGTTATACACAAATCATTTTTAAAATTAAGAAAAGTAGTTAATTTACATGACACCACTGCCACACAATTGACATAACTACGCATATTGTCTGTCATCAAACTGTCTGAGATCTAACAATTCGTTGTCTGTTTTTCTTCTAAAACAATGCGTTTGATGCATACAAACATTTTATAAGATGTATAAATAAACTACTTTTGTTAAAATTTACATTCATGTCTATGCACTTTTTTAACCCAAACGAAGTTGAAGTGCACAGTATGTCGGAAACATCAAAAATTTTCAGCAATGTCCATTTAATCGTTTACAGAGTCATGTCTTTACAGTTCATTCTTCTCTTTTTGAGAAGTGTTTAAGTCAGTCACTTGACAGTTATGTCCTCTATTGAGCAGTTTTAGAGTCACAAGAGACAAGGCAGTAATAAAATTGTTTTATTACTCTTATCAAAAAGGCCAGAAACAGCAGGGTTTACCAGAACAAAAAGTTGCTAGTTGAGTTACACGAACTTCTGTGATCTTGTAATCTGGTACTTCTCTATTGGTTAAAGGCTGTGTTTTGTTCTGTATGAACGTTATTTGTAGTAAAATTACAGCATGTTTCGCTTTATTGAATAGCTTTTAATGTTTTCAACAGACCTAAAGATTAACACATCACTTGACCTGTCGTTTAAAGATGGTTATGGATTTGAGCTCTAGTAGCTTCCGTATACGGAACGAAATTTCTTGAAGTACTTAATTTTTGAGAAGGTCAAGGGTTGATCAAAATTACGCTTCACGTAGTGTTTGTTTTAGCAAAAAAAAAAAAATAGTTTCATATATGTTGAATAACGTGCATTTTACCTTTTCTTTTCACATTTCTTTATTAATGTTAATTAAATAAGTAAGCCTTTCATCTTTGAAGTAAGTGAAACTCTGATTTATCTGAATATAATTATACATTAATACTTTCCTATTCTATTTTATTTTTGATTCAAAGTTTTAGAGTTAAGTTAAATTCTTAGATATATCTTATTTTTGATATTGTTATTTTGAGATTCCATGTTATTTTATATCTTCACATAAATAACGAGTAGATACAATATTTGCTAGATATTTTTTTAATTGCTGGAATAAAACTGTCTATTATGATAAAAAAATAATACTCTGTAAAACTTTTTTTTAACCTATAAATTAAAAGATTTTCGTTTAAAAATACTGCAATTAGTAATTACAAAATGTTTGAACAATTTTAGACAAATTTCTTTCTTTCAGGTATTATTGCCATATACGTCAGAAATTATTTGAAATGTGCCGTTGAATACCTAAATAAGTCAGTTTGATTTCTTTTTTGTAGATTTCAACAAATTTCTAAGCATCGACTCAATAAATGTTTACATATTTTTTAATTTCTTATTAATTTAACATATCTTTGTTTCTACTTGATACTTATCCCGTCCAGATTGCATCAACTACAAATCCTTTTTGTAGATTCAGCTTTTTAATTTTGAAATAATGTGTGATTTATTTTTGGTTTGGATTTAGTGTGGCCTAGTTT